>JACCPG010007289.1:0-20316 GCA_016069955.1 Drepana arcuata
CCCCGCGCCACCCTCCGTTGTGTTAGTGTGCAAGTACCGTACCTCCCCCGCTGAGCTTGAGCCCCTCGTCCTCCGTGACCGGTGTGACGGTGTCGTCGTCGCAGCGCAGCCAGTAGTCCCCCCGCGCCACCCTCCGTTGTGTTAGTGTGCAAGTACCGTACCCCCCCCGCTGAGCTTGAGCACCTCGTCCTCCGTGACCGGTGTGACGGTGTCGTCATCGCAGCGCAGCCAGTAGTCCCCCCGCGCCACCCTCCGTTGTGTTAGTGTGCAAGTACCGTACCTCCCCCGCTGAGCTTGAGCACCTCGTCCTCCGTGACCGGTGTGACGGTGTCGTCGTCGCAGCGCAGCCAGTAGTCCCCCCGCGCCACCCTCCGTTGTGTTAGTGCGCAAGTACCGTACCTCCCCCGCTGAGCTTGAGCACCTCGTCCTCCGTGACCGGTGTGACGGTGTCGTCGTCGCAGCGCAGCCAGTAGTCCCCCCGCGCCACCCTCCGTCGTGTTAGTGTGCAAGTACCGTACCTCCCCCGCTGAGCTTGAGCACCTCGTCCTCCGTGACCGGTGTGACGGTGTCGTCGTCGCAGCGCAGCCAGTAGTCCCCCCGCGCCGCCCTCCGTTGTGTTAGTGTGCAAGTACCGTACCTCCCCCGCTGAGCTTGAGCACCTCGTCCTCCGTGACCGGTGTGACGGTGTCGTCGTCGCAGCGCAGCCAGTAGTCCCCCCGCGCCACCCAGGCCACGTAGTGCCCCGACGAGGACGAGCGCCCGCGGTGGGTCAGCACCGCCTGCAGACGGTAGTAGCCGCTGTTGTTGCTGCCCACGTCTGATTAACAAAACATATTTTCATGTTATATGAATGTTATAGAAATCACAGCTATATATATAGCTGTGGTTTCATCCGCGTAAAATTGGATTTCATTTGTAATTTTTTTCTGGAAAAATACATAATAATGGTAGTAGATTTTATCCTATGCCATTTTCCATCAAATTATGTTCAGCCGTTCCGGTGTGGTGATTGAGTAACATCCACATTAACTCGTGCATATACATTATATTAGTAGAAAGTTCAAAAGTAAGGGCACTCAAATGCCTGCCAGGGCCTAGAATGGCAGCATACTCTCTGCCGGGTAGGCAGAGAGTATGCTGTGCCATTCTAGTAAGTTTATGCTGTGTCATTCTAGTAATTCATGTAAGAGTATTGGCAAAATGTGTGAACATTTGATACTGTATCAAAAACATGAAAAAAGTCAAATAAAAAGCAATATGACCATTTACAATGATATAATAAATGTAAAATTAATCCAAGAACTTTTGCCACCGTGCAAGGGCTAGACCAAAAGACCTCTAGTCAGGCACTTCTTAGGCGCAAAGCAAACACAGCCAAGGGCACCTCCTGTGGGGCTCGGACCTCGACTTAGAGCGTTGCTGATTCGAGAACAAGCGAGCTCTGGGCTGGATTGGTAATTACTAATTACTGGGCAATATTACTTTCTCACACATTTTACCTAGCGGCGGTAGGGTAAAAGTAGTTAAGAGAACAAACTTACCATTTTCAAACCAGTATGGAAGGGTAGTCTTTTTCTTGATTTGTTTTTTGCTGTCTCCGTGATTCTTATTGCCCGTTTTGAGGGACGATTCCACCTTGGCGTCGTCCAGTTCCTATATAATATCAATATATTTTTTTACTTGATCCACTATCACATATTTGAACAACTGTCTTTTTATCTGTGACATCTGGTATAAATAATTGGTTATCTAAAAACCTATATAACCTTGAACTTGGACCGCATGGGCGCGAGCCTCTCCTGCAGCTCGGGGGAGCAGAGCTCGTACACGTCCAGGTCCAGGGGGAACTTCACGTCCTTGAGGATCTTGGCGTTGATGGACTCCTTCTCCTTGAAGTAGAAGCGCACAAACTGCACCGTCAGGTACGCGGGCAGCCGGCTGATCTTGCTCTAAGGGGAACAACAAATATAATATGTAATTAAGATTATAATAATAATATATATATAATAATATAATATATATTACAGGGGAAAATATAATGATCGTCTTTTAGAAATAGCTGTGTAGTTCGTGTGACTAAATAATGTACTTCAATTATACAGATACGGGATTCGAACTTGCAAGCTTTGCTCTATGATAACATTTTAATAGAGAAAAAGCCGGGGTGGCCAGGTTGTTCGGGTAGTCGCACAGATGGGACGCCTAGAGGAAATCTAGAGCGCCAATTCTCTCTACATTTACAGACAAGAGGTCACTAAATCTTCATACACATTAATTTCAGTTCAGTTCAGTTAAACTGTAATTTTAACATTCTAAACTAGTTATAATTTATCTTGTGCTGTGTAAACTAAATTACTAATTATGCTCTTGTTCGTTTATTGCATGCCGTCGCCACCAATAATTGTAGTGGCACTCACCATGTATACATGTACCATGTTCATTGATAGTTGTTTAAGTGCTTTCTATGTTGGTGGCCTTTGAATAAATAAATAAATAAAATTTATTAATCATTTTAAAAGGGCTCGCTGGAAACTGACAACCACGTTTGAAAACTGGTGGGAATGTTCAAAATCAAAATCAGAATATTTTTATTTCGCATAGGACTAGATAGGGACTTAGAAAACGTCGAAAAACGGTGCACGGTTCGGGTTTGTTCGTTTCCATGGAGAAAAACCTGCAAGAAACGTTGAGAGTACTCTCTTAACGTTACTATTCTTGCCCCACCGCAGGACAGACAAAGAGCCGGCTCTCTCTAGACTATTTAGCTTTAGCTTCAACCACATACATCGTCTCTCCATACAAGTTCCAACTCACAGTCTTTGTATATATAGCATCTCTGCCCAATGTTTGTGACATTTTTGTGATTTGTTCGGCCATTTTCTGCAAAAGAAAAAAATATTAAAAATATCGTGCTTGCAACGAACTGCCATCAGCCGCGTTGGCACCCAAATATATCCCTGTCGAAAAGGTGTGTGTGTTACAACTCTGTCTACCCATTCAAAGACCGTTACTCAAGCACGACTATACATACGTCTTTGAAATTTTTCTCAAACGTATGCAGGTTTCCTCTCGATGTTATCCTTCACCATAAGGTGAACCGTGACTAATCACTACAATTGGTACAGGCGGGATTCAAACTTGCAATCTTTGTGTTGCAAGCAACTACTTGATCCACTCGGCCATCATGGCTCTCTTATTGGCATTTATTTTCAACACGCTACATACATACATACGTATATTAGTATGTAACGGAATCTTTGACCATGATTTTGATCTCCTTAAAAACGTCGGATTAAATTTTGCATACTTATCAAGCGCCGATGACAATCCATACTAGGATAATTAGAATTAGCAATGGGGTCTAAGATAAATTAATTTAAAAATAAAACCGTGTTACTATTAAATCCGTAAGAGCCGTGGTGGCCGAGTGGTTCGAGCAGTTGCCTGCGACGCAAAGGTCGCAAGTTCGAATCCCGACTGTACCAATGAGTTTTTTCTGAACTTAAGTACAGTGATTAGTCACACCACGAGCTTTACGGTGAAGGAAAACATCGAGAGGAAACCTGCATACGTCTGAGAAGAAATTCAAAGGCGTATGTATAGTCGTGCTTGAGTAACGGCGATGGACTCGCATCTGTCACGTTGGCACCTAATATACCTCTGGCGGAAAGTGGGTGTGTGGGTATTACCTATACACCTCTGCCTACCCCTTCGGGGACCCTTGTGGGAAGGCGTGAGGATATATTATATTATTATTATATACTATTAAATCGAAAGTAGCATTGTAGACTTTCAGAACGCACTCTGCTATTCAAGTTATGACAGTATGTCCAAATGTCAATACTGTCATAACTTGATAACGCTGTCAATAAAATCAAATTTTCTAGTCTTTAGTTGGATTTTCTATGAATATCGCGTTTTTTTGTTTTTAAACTAGTATTATTAGTGTTTTTTTTATAATATCTTGTTTATATCAAAACTAACGGATCGCAGTCCCGACTGCAGGTACTTGACGTCCTGCGAGATGAAGCAGGACAGCTGCAGGAAGGTCTCCGTGGTGCGCGTCGGGGGCTCCTCCGCTTCCGAGCACACCAGCTCCACGTCCAGCGTGCCGCCGAAGTACTGCTCGATCACTGACGACCTGCGGGCAACATGCACTCACTAACCAATATCATATCTCAGTACATTCAACAACCATGAAGTTGTACCCAAACACGTAGACAGTACGAATACGTGTAGAGTAGTTGTTGGTATTTGGCGTCTGGTATCAGTGGGTCTGGCTGTCCGTGGGTCTCCCTGTTATACCTATGAGTAAGGCTACCTGTCTATGGGCTTGGCGGTTAATGAGGCTACCTATTATAGGGTCTGATGTCAGTAGGTCTGGCTGTCTGGGTGTCTGCTCCTGTCATAAATGTTAGTGTGCCTATATGCCAGTAGGGCTACCTGTCAGTGGGCCTGACTGTCAGCGCGCATACCTGTCATACCTGACGGTGAGCCTACTTGGCTGTCGGCGGGCGTACCTGTCGGTGGGCGTGCGCGGCGCGACGGGCAGCCGCTGCTGCAGCGCGCGCACGATCTCGCTCCAGCACTCGGAGGCGTCCTGCTGCGCCAGGCCTCCGCCGGCGCCGCGCTCGGCGAAGCGCGGCGCGGTGGAGTGCAGCGCTCGCAGCAGCCGCGCCGCCGCGCCGGCACACGCGCCCGCGCCGCCGCCGTCCAGCGCCGACATGGTCTCGCTCAGCGCCGACGTCAAGTCGCCAGACGTGCCGCCGCCAGACGCTGCCCATTACACACGTACGTTCAAACAACTGGGCTCTCATAGTCTGACTAAGCATAACCTATATCATAGTCCAGCCAGATGGCAGGATGCAAAGCCATCACTTGCACCTCTGTTTGGAAAGAACACATGAAATGTATTTAATTATTATATCCTCAGACGTTCTCACGTGGGTCCCCGAAGGCACCGTACAAGGAGTGTGTAGCACCAAATTTGGTGCAGCTACTTTTCTAACGATAGCTCTCTGAGCTCTCTCTAATAATATTAGTAAGGATTTCTTTCCTCCTCTCCATGCAGCGATAAAGAATCTAAGGTAAAATTGTTTCCCGACATAGACGGATCATTTGGTCAAGATACCAATCACAAAAATATTTCAACTAAATCTTGAAAATAAATCATATCAGTACTCACATTTATCATAATTAAAAAGTGCATTCTTTAACTCAGGCACTGTTTTGAGGCACTGTACTGTTGCATTCATATAGCAGGTGTTGCCTAAATTAATGAGACCTTCTGGCATGTCCAACTGTAATGGAAGAGTATTTATTTATTTATTGTTCAGACACTAATAAATTAATTTTAAGTTTGTAATAAGAAAGAAACACTTCTAAATGCATATGAAAATTTGGGCAATGATGATAAAATACAGTTTATAATATTTTTGTCATCTCTTTGTTTGTTCCAGCTAATCTCGGCAATGGCTGGAGTAAATTTAACAGGACTTTCATTGTCACATAGCGAATGTTGTGTGTATACAATAGTACATAAAAAAAGGATCTTTAAAATATTTATTTTACTCACAGCAGAAGCCAACTCAGACTCATTCATGTCTTCAACAAAACGGGTCTGTTCCACTGGAGCTGCTGGTACATCCTCTTCCTTGCTACCCATCACTAGTACCAGGGCATTCTGAAAACAGTTGTGATTAACATGGCTTCATTTAAATGCATCTGCAAAAGATTATACATATGTATATCAGCCTATATACCTCTGCCTAGCCCTTCTGGCACCCTTGTGAGAAGGCATGAGAATATATACATATGAGTATAATTAAATATTTCTACTTCACAACTGTATTATGTTTAAGACACAAAGATGCATTATAAAAATGTTAATAAAACACCAATCTTAGAGAATCACATGTATTGTGCTAGGTAGCAAGACAATGACTGAATGGACACAATATACTTACAAAACCACCCACTTGAACTTCACTAATCTTATGAGTCATCAAGATTCAATAAGTACACATCAAATACATAACAAAAAATCAATCAAATAAAAATAAAATCAAATATTGAATCAACTTATGGGACCCAGGAAATGAATAAACTGCCAGGTTTTCATTTTAAAACATTGGTCCTCGGATTCCATTTTTATAGGGTCTACCCATATTTACATAAAATTGTTTGAAAACGGATGGACAGAAACAATTACTTTCTATGCTTGGCATCATTAATATAATCTGTTATTGTAAAGTAAATAAACTTTTGCAATCTGTTTACCTTTGAATAGCTTTAAACTAAGACAGACATTAAGCTAGGTCACTTACATTGGTCAATTTAAAATTAGCCCAAGAGTCATCTCGCAAAGTGACTCCTTTACAGACCACCTTCTGCCTGTCAGGCTGAACACCGGTTAGGGCAAATATCTGTGCCTTGAACACAACAGGATCATCTTCTGTGTTCACTTCCACATTGGAGTATGTCTCCTTACCCCATTTTACCTTAACTGTAGGAGAAAACATTTGATTATTAATGAAGAATCGTATTTCTTGGCGAATATGCTAATAATGCACTTGATAGTAGCAATTGTATGGATAACAACCTACAATGGGTAAGCCTTTTTAGTCACAACATGTTGTCGCTCGAACTGTCAAACTGTAGGTTTAAACTGGTTCATTACCCTATTGGGAATCTATGAATTCAGATAACCTTATAGGTAGATAAAGGTTCTCCATATTGCTCCTTGTTCACTATTATGATGGGAATAATTATTAATAGGCATTCTGTCATGTCATTGACACAATTAAGTTAATTAACATACAGTATGTGTTGTATAATTAGCTGTTACTTGATGAATAAACATTGGTAACAGTATATTTTGATGATGTTCACATTTTACTTACACCTGAAACATGGTCCCTCATTGGCACTGATATTGAAATGACCTACCATGACTCTGATGTTATGACTAGTTTTTTCATCAATATTATTTTATTTATGTACATTTAAACAACTCAATAACACGAAAATGTCAATGAGAATAATATAAAAAAACGCCGGTTTTAACAGGAATTAAACAGCTTTCGGATGTTATTACAAAAAATTTATTAAAGTTTTTTTTAATGCAACTATTACACATTAATGTTTATAGCTCTTCAACCGAAAACATGTTTTATCAAAATTATGTTTTTTTTTTTAGCGACATTGTATTTGTCTATAACCTTAAAGGGTTAAGTATTTTTTTACCTATAATATTCGAAATATTACATACCTGAAACTTTAGGCATCTTAATAAATTACGGGTCCACTTGCAGTTTACACAAATAGATGATAATCTTTTTCCTAACAAATTGAAAGTCACGATTCAGTCACAGGGACGACCGAGCTTTCAAAATGATATGATACAAAATCTGACACTGACAAGTGACAATTATAGTTTTATGCTGAAGCTCTTATTAAGGATATGGATACTAGTTGTTCAGTTCATTAGAAAATATAGATAAACAGATTACAATTCCTTATTTGTGAATTGCATACATAAGTATATAGTATTTATCACACTTAAATGCTTCACGGATGTTACTGGCTGTAGCAGAATTATTGTTAGAAAATTATAACTTTACATAGAAATAGCTGCTATAAGGCATTGAGGCTATTTTTATCTAAAGCTCTCATTAAATGTAACCTTACTGCACAATATGACAAAGCAGATCACATACTGAAAATAACAATAATAACAATAACAAATTTAAGCCATATAAAAAGAAGCTCCTAAACTGAGTTCCCACTGCATCCAATTGAATTTCCAACATCATAATATGGTTGCTATAATATATCCTCACGCCTTCCCACAAGTGTCCCCGAAGGGGTAGGCAGAAGTGTATAGGTAATACCCACACACACACTTTCCGTGTATATCAGGTGCTATCAAAGTAAAAAAATACGTTTCAATATAGAAAAAATACGGTTTTAGGGATAAATGGCGATTCGATATGACATGAGCCGTTTTAACCATAGATTTAGGATTTTTTTCGCATGGTTTTAACATCAAATATGCTTATTTCCTATGAAGACATGAAAATACTTCTTACACAACCTCAGCGACTCTTAGCAATGATTACAGAAAAAAAATTAAAACAGGGATAATGAGGAGCCATAAATTTTCTTACATTAGCCTATATAATCATATTATAATGTATGAAGTACAATGTACATATAGATCTATTATAGTTTCCCGAAGCCTTTTCCTCTCGCGTGTCCCACCTACACGTTCGATGAACTTTCCACTTGTGAAGGCTGCGCGGACGCCGGCTGCATCGCCACTTCATCGCCCGCCAGTCTCCGCTAAAACTTTACGAACGCTATACGTTGTCGTTCGAACAATTTGTTACAACACGCGATTTAAAAAAATCTTGCCTAAGTTAGTGTTGTGCAGTGTTTGGCGTATTCACTTGTGGCATATTACTTGAATGAGTCGGAACTATTCATGGAATGGTATTCGAATGTGCTTGGAATCATCGAATGTCGGAGCTTATTGTAAGTTTGCAAGCTTTTGTGGTTACGTATACTTTGGTAGCAAGTGGAAAGAAGTGGTCTCTGCCTACCCCTTCGGCAAAGAGGCGTGATTATACGTATGTATGTAGGTAAACTTTGGTAATACTCATTGTAAGTGTTTAGTGTGCATATTAAAGCGTAGATAACAATAAATTACTTTTTTATTTGGATAAACTTATTGGTTAGTAGAAATGCTAATACATGTATTAATAGAGTCATTTTATTATAAATAAATAAAAAAGATCCAAATTAATGTAAAATATCTAATAGTTACCTACATATGTTAATATTGGTAATTATTTCGATGATATATATGTAATTAATTAAAGAATTGACGCGGCTTTGCAAACGTTACACAGGTTCTAGCGACAAAAAGAAAGATTTGATTATTCCTAATTCAAAATATGCATTTATCTGTTTTGTTAAATTTAGATCTTCTGCCGTTCAATTATAACTTTCATATTTTATGAATTCTTGAATATTTATATAAATTCTCGACTTACTAAACCTCTTTTTAAACTCATACTTACTGTTTATGCCCTTTTTTGTACTCAAACGATGCAAATTGTAAAAAAAAATGAAATCATCCTATAAGTAGGTAGGTATACTAATCCAATGTTATTTGTATATTTTAAAGTAATAAAATACCTAAGTTTATGTGCTTATAACCTTAAGAAAAAAAATCGGTATCGTCTAGTCATAATAACATCATAAGTATTTTATAGATATGTATAAATGTAACATATAGGTTAAGTTAGCTACCTTGGAGCACCTGTTGAATGTAAATGAACGTAAAAAATATATTAATGGTGTTTGCGAACGGTTCGTCAGGCACAAGATGTTTTTGCCTCTACATCGGGCGTGGAATTTATAATAGCATCTGAAGGACTTTGCGTTTCATCTACCTGGGCCCTAATATAACGTATTGAAATCATAATTCAAAAACGTTTGAGAGCGATAGTTATATTCGCCGTCCTGGTCCTAGTCTTTTCGCACTCTTCACTCTTATATTTATTCGTATTAACTGCTACGAAGGAGATGGGGACAAGGACTGGACAACACTAGCATTGGACAGAAACACTCGGAAGTAATGGGGGAGGCCTTTGCCCAGCAGTGGGATGTACCAGGCTAACGTCATCAATATCATCATTAACTGCTGAGCTCTTACATAAGTCGTTGCCAATTAAAAAGCTACATAATGATGGTACACATCCTAGGCAAGCTTCGTTTTGTTGCAAATACTTATAAATGGGGAATTTGTCCGGATACTCTGGAATGAGTTATTTCAACGTTTTAACTTATTTTACGTACCAACTTATAGGTCTCAACTCCCGAGCTCTTAACGAGTTGTAAGAACCAATGAAAAGGCGACATTTTGCGGGCACATAATCCAGACGCGACGTTTTGTAGGAAATACTTTTACGTGGGAAATTTGTCATAATACTCAAGAATTATAAGCTTTAAAACAACAAAGTTGCTCCTTAATCTCAGCATTCAAGTAGGCAGACATACTTAATGAGGCGTGACGTCACCGCACTTGCTTACCGTCGGGTACCAAATGTTTGCATAGCCATTACCCGGGCACAAATTAAGGCTAAGAGCTCGTTTTTCTAAACTGGTTTAGTCTAGTTTCATCCGTCAATATATAAATTAGATGCGAGTAAATTATAGGTTTTTCGGAACTTAAGTACAGTGATTAGTCACACCACGAGCTTTACGGTGAAGGAAAACATCGAGAGGAAACCTGTATAGGTCTGAGAAGAAATTCAAAAGGCGTATGTACAGTCTTGCTTGAGTAACGGCGATGGACTCTCCATCTGTCACGTTGGCACCTAATATACCTCTGGCGGAAAGTGGGTGTGTGGGTATTACCTATACACCTCTGCCTACCCCTTCGGGGACCCTTGTGGGAAGGCGTGAGGATATATTATTATATTATTATTAAATTATAGGTTAGGTGATATATATTCTTAGCGTCGATATTGCATTGATTTGTTGATGTTAGTTTTGGGTTTTGATACATTGGTTATATGTAAGTCATAGCAATATTGGATTTTAAATATAAGACAATAGAATTGAGGTTTGACGTTTTTATTAATTTATGATCGATCTACTACTCGACTATAAGAATCGATCAATATTTATTGTATATGTTTACGCCATAAATAAATAAAACTTCCCAAAGGAGTAGGCAGAGGTGTAATAAAAACCACCACTATTCGCCGCAGAGATGCCTCATAGCAACTTTATAAACGGCGAGACTGTCACCGTCTCCTCTTTCAGTTTTCTCAGACTTTCTTCGCAGCAAACTTTATTGTGTGAAAATCCCTGTAACTTTAGTACACAAATTGGTGACTTTGAACTTGCATATCTACCTACCCTACAAGTTACTATGTTCAAGGCAATCCTGGTATTTTACAGGATAGAGAGAGAGAGAGAGAGTAGAGCCTAAGTTTCCTCTATACTTGCGTTCTTAATATATTCTATCCTCATTCATCAGGCTCTATACATGTTTATTTTTCTTTAATTATAATATTTAATTTGATCGATTTTTATGTAGTTGGAGCGTGGTATTTTCTGCTTCTTTTTCCAAACACTTTAATTCCATAACAGCTTTGATAACGACTCGTGGATTCTATTTACATAAAAAAAAACGCGATGAACGAAAATAAAAACAAAAATCGACAGATATACTTCACATCGATTTCTAAAACAGATACCTATCTATGCGAGAGCAAAATTAATATAAGAAGTTTGATGGATGCCCCTTGGGGCACTGCACGTAGGTACCTTTGTACATGAAAACACGTACTTTCACTTTTGCTAACGCCGTTGGTATTACATACCTTGGTCTGCTATAATATACTATTTTAACGGAGGTGCAATTTCATCAGTGAGCGGTAAAATAGACATATATCAATAATATATTTATACTAACTGTCACGTTGACATTTAAATATATTTACGGCGAAAAGACAGTGTTACCCTTCTGTCCAAACCCTTCGGGACTATGAGAAAACGGGAAGACATAAGACTCATAATAAATGTCTTGTATATAAATATATGTATATATTTAAATATATTCACACCTTCACTAGGGTCCCCGAACGGGTACGCAGAGGTATACATAAGTTCAGAAAACACAGGTTAAGAGATGGAACTGAACTTGTAACCTGTTATAAAATAACTACTAATAACTATTGTATTCTGTTATGAAATAATTATTCTAAATTTCATAAAAGATGAAATCCAGTACCTTCATCTTTATATCGATAAGGCTATGGTTACTCGCGAAGCTATTATAAGCTCGCTAAGCTAAGCACGTGACGATAAGTCTGTACTTACACAAAGCTATTTCAAAGCTCAGTCCTTGTTTAGTCGTCCGCCTCACCGCCTGGTGTAGTGGTCAGAGCTCTTGACTGCGAAGCTTAAGGTCGCGGTTTCAATTCCCGCTGAGGACGGTACTTTGTGATAAACATGAATATTTTTACCTTAGTCTTGGGTGTCTATCGTATTTATTTACATATATTTCTATCTGGAAATGTGGTGCTGGAGAAGGAAGGAAAAAATCAGCTAGACGGAAAGGATAACAAACGAAGACGTGCTAAAATAAACAAAGAATCGAGAGTTCTGCTGGAAACAGTCGAGAATAGAAGAGGAAAGATGATAGGCCATCTTATACGATATGATAGCTTAGCTACGTAGAGGGGAAGAGAGGAAGAGGAAGATCAAGATTAACATACATGGGTCAGATCAAAGAAAAAATGTCTCTCATGACGTATAAGGAGGTCAAGGAGGTTGCGCTGGACAGAAGCGAATGGAAGGGACTGCATCAGAGACGCCGAAAAGAGCCCAGCTCTTAAATTTGTGATGATGATTTATATCTATAATGTCTATAATAATATATACCTATATCATTGTACAATAGTACATGCTTTGCTTTGAGACGAAGTCAATCTATGTGGAATGATCCCAAGGCAAGGTAATGCATTAGTAAGGACGTTGTCGATAAAGAAGTTTGCCCAGCAGGTGCAATTGTTTCCTCACCAACCGGTCCGGCCATCGATAAACAGACCCTTCCCAACCCACTTGTGGCAATGAGCGAGTATTTTAAGCGGTAAATCGGTAAGCGGTAATCACCGAAGCCAGATACTTTCTCACTTATTCACCGAAACACTGTTATCTCACTGGCACTTTTATGAGGTCGAGGTCGTTGACACGCGAGTTAATTTATGCCTTAAAGGAAAAAGGCTGAGATTGCATTAAATATTTTACTTATCAACACATATTATATTATTACCGAAGTGTTCCCTATGTGACGTGATACGGATTCGGGTTGCGGATGTGGTTCCGTTACCGAACGTGATGCACTCACAAACTATTTCTGATGCTGTATTCGAACTATGATAGATATTTATCATTGAAAGGTTTATTCTGGCGCTCTAATCCCTCTCCCTATCTATACTCCGTTAGGGAAAACTCATTATTCGGTGAATAAATAAAAGCTTTTTAAAAAAAACACGAAATCAGTCACACCTACCAAGTCAAATTGTGATTTCAAACCATTGAAATGTACAAACGTCATCGAAATCAGGTCAGGTGTATTAAGTGACAAACACACGAACAGAAGAATTATATTAATATATACCTTTTAAGATTTTGGATAGGTGGCGTTGGTGGTAGTGAGAACTGGCGCTCTATTCTCTCTGCCTTTCAGCGAATAGGTGGGAGATCTTATACTGAACAACTCTAGCTACCCTGTAAATCTCTTCCGAATCTCTTTCGAATAGTAGTGAAGAAATTAGTCTCAGTATGTTAAGTAAGCAGTTAGTAGAAGGAATGGGTTCTTGATATCTCCATACTCAGCTGCTTATAAAGTTAAATGCGTAAATTACGTGGGATTATAAATGCTCTATTATTATGTTGGACGTCATTCTTATTAAGATTTAAATGCGTTATTATATTCTTAAGTAAAGCACGCAGCGAAATTCCTGACAAAGCAAGATTTTAAACTGTCTATTAACGAGCCCGGAGGTGGTCAAATCGTCAACGTCATCATTGTAATATCATCACGCCGAGTCCCTAACGGGGTAGGCAGGGGGTATAGAGCGCCAGTTTTCTCTAGACTTACATACCTCTTTCGCTTGGTTCACATTCATCAGTCTCATAATCATTAGATTACTTCATATATGCTCGTCGGTTTCGAGTACTCTTGACGTTCCCGTCCGATCGATTTGATCCAGATAGTTGGAACGTGGTCTATCTCTGCCTCTTCTTACACACACTTTTGCTTTGCACGTCAACGTGAGTAATGGATTTCGGATACGCTATGTCCCTAGTGTTGCAAGCGTCCATAGGCGGCGGTAACCGCTGACCGTCAGGCATGCCGCAAGTTTTTTGCCACCCGTGTGGTATAAAAAAACTAGCTTATTTAGTTTTTGCCCCAGTTCTCTATAGACTTTCAGACCTCTTTCGCTTCACCTACATTCAAAAGTCTGTTAACACACGCTTGGAAGTTTTCCAGTAGATACCTACTCCTGAATGCAAATTTCTCAATTATTACCGTTATGTATTCGAGGACTTTTAACTAATGGCAACACTAATAACTATGTAACATTGTACAATGTAATAACAACAAGTAATAAAATTTTACTTTCAAGTCGCTACGCTTGAACAAGGTCAATACAAAGTCAATTTTTATGATATCTATAGCCCGATTTGTTTCTATTGCAATTAACGTCCGGTGAAATCATAACACATATCATTGATTGAAAACTTTTACCGTTTATGACTTGCAGCTGAGTCGTCACTTTTTCGGTCTGCGATGTTTAATATCCCGGGTTCGAACCAGAATACAGCCACTTTAGGAGGCCTTACAACTTTTTAAACATAAGAAATATAAGAGATCCTATATCCTCACGCCTTCCCACAAGGGTCCCCGAAGGGGTAGGCAGAGTTGTATAGGTAATACCCACACACCCACTTTCCTCCAGAGGTATATTAGGTGCCAACGTGACAGATGGCGAGACCATCGCCGTTACTCAAGCACGACTATCTCCTATCTATATCTCCTATATCCTCTCGATGTTTTCCTTCACCGTAAAGCTCGTGGTGTGACTAATAACTGTACTTAAGATCAGAAAAACTCATTGGTACAGTCGGGATTCGAACTTGCGACCTTTGCGTCGCAGGCAACTGCTCGAACCACTCGGCCACCACGGCATAAATTTAGGAGGCCTTACAACTTTTTAAATATAAGAGATATAAGAGATCCTATCATAGATTTTACATTTTTACGATAATATCTTTGCATTCAATTAGATTAGAGTAGATAATAAAACTAGAAAGCGAAATATGCAAAACGGCCGATATTTTTTTTTATTAAAATTTTAAGAAAATTATAAATAGGTAGTTTAGTTTTAAATAAAAACGTTGATTTATGTTTAATACCTCTGAGGTGGCAATGAAGTGGCCAGCCTGATGGTAAGCGGTGACCTTTGAACGCTAGTTATACTTCATATCCTTAATACGCTTGAACAATAATGTTACCAGTTCTTGCCATATTGTTATTTTATTTGAATGCGGTAAATGTACGCTATCACATTTTAACAAAACATTTTAATCTATACTTCTATACTAATATTATAAAGTTGAAGAGTTTGTTTGTTTGTTTGAACGCGCTAATCTCAGGAACTACTGGTTGGAATTGAAAAATTCTTTCTGTGTTGGATAGTCCATTTCTCTAGGCTTTAGGCTATATAACATCACGCAACGACCAATCGGAGCGAAGCATAAATGAATAATGTTGCCAGAACGGGAAAAAATATTCCCTTTTAAGAGCTTCCGTTGCGTGCGCTGCGTAAACGGTTTAAGTTACACAGATATCATGTATGAGGGAATTGTTCCTCTTTAAAAGTTCTAAAAAAAAGTCCGCGACAGCATATGTCTATTTTTTAAGATTGTAAAATATAACCTTTTTTATGGCAATTTTTATCGCAAGTCCGCGATAGGCTCCTAAACAACTTAACCGATTTCAATCAAATTTGCACACTGTGTGCAGTTTGATCAAACTTGAAAGGTAGGATAGCTTACATCACAATTGGACCCGATAGGTGGCGCTGCGATCGTGTTTCAGAAAATATTTACTTTTTCACCCGGGCGAAGCTGGGCGGAACAGCTATTATGTATATAAGATTGATATGTAAGATATCGAACGATAACTTAAACGAATCTTTATTTCATACACTTATTTTTTTTATAAAAGACAGCATATATATAACTAACTTATAGATAAAATATTTCATCCAAATTGGTTTCCCGCGGCAACGTGACATGGCTGGTTCTATATTTCTCTCTATACTTAACTTCTTAATTACCAATATCTATTATTACAAGACAAACACATACATACTGCCACACACACACACACATTTTCATTATTATCATGCCCTAATTCAATAATCATGATCCTTGTGGGATTTTTTTTATTTACAATAACAACAATTAATAATATTTACAAAGAACAGTTGAAATTAACTACTTACAGATAAAATATTTGTCCCAAATCGGTATCCCGAGGCAACGTGCCAAGAAGACTAGCAGCATTGCCACGCTGGATAGCGAAGCTAGTTCTCTGAGCGAGATATGTTCCAGCCCGCCTGTCACGAGAGGTCTCGACTAGACGGCGCGAGACCTCTTTAAAAAGATGGTGAGCCTCAGGACCCCAAGGCCCCAGAGTTTCAACCGCAAATGCAGATCCTTGTTAATCTAATCTAAAATGTCGTTTAATACTGTCAACTAGAACCTCTGTAACATAACGTAACTTTTATTTCTGGAAATAAGTGTTAATGTCTGTGTTTTCTGTTCCTTAATGAATAAATAAATAAATATTATTATATTTTATATAAATAATTCGATCTTCAAAGCTGTTTAAGCAATCGAATCACGTCCATGAAGCTAAATGTCACGAGTTCGATTCCCGTTGAAGACAGACATTTGTGTGGTACTTACGGTAGATCAAATCAGTCTATTTGCTTTCCCTATCGACTAGCGTACGCGATCGAGCAACAAAATCAATTGCGTATCAAATTAGTAACGCTTTCGTTTTTAACATAAAGTTTGGTTGAATTTATGGAGAACTAGCTGTGGCCCGCGGCTTCACCCTCGTACAATTTTATTTCCTTGATCGTTTTTCCTATAATATATCTAGCATTACTCTGTAAAGATGTCGCTTTCTAAAGTCCTCACATCCCATAAGGGTCCCCGGAGGGGTAGGCAGAGGTGTGTAGGTAATACCCACACATCCACTACTGTAAGTTTAGATAGTAATATTATTAGCGTGGTTGTATGGAATATAATTATTATCTTTATTTATAGACTACTTACTGTGCTTGCTTAGATGATACCGTTTAAAAAACTCTTACTGATAACGAACACACAATTCAAGTCGATAATATAAATGTACTAGCTGTCCCGCCCAGCTTCGCCCGGGTGAAAAAGTAAAAAAAAATTGACTTTCATAAAATCCGTTCTTAGCTGACCTCTACACCGCGTAAGGAATACTCCTACCAAATTTCAAGTCAATCGGCCTTGTAATTCCTGAGATTTCGTGATGGGTGAGTTCACAAATGGGATTTGGGAAAGGACAATGTTAATATAAAATTGTCAACATTTGAGCTCAATCTGTGCGGAACTTTTGGAGTAAAAAACTCCAAGCGTACACAAACTAACTTAACCTTTTCATATATGTTTATTTAAATAGTGTGCATTGCAGAATACGTTCGTCCGCTTAAAAATATTGCTTGCGAATATTGGTTGGTTGGTGGTAATTATGGTCTTAAGAATTTTCATATATTCTGTATATGCATTGCCCATCTAGCTATTTATGGTAAAATACCTAGAGCTGCGTACCTTCTGGCCAAATTGCATTACGGTTCGGTCAGCCGTTTGATCGTGAAAATGTAATAAACAAACAAACAGAGTTATAATAATAATAAAGTTCACGCCTTCCAACAAAGATCCCGAAGGAGTCAGAAGTAACCGACCGCATTCATATTAGTAGAATTTTTTTAACAATGCATTCGTAACAAGGCTTTTGAACGAATTCATTCGGTTTTGCACTTTGTACTTTTTTACCTTTTACTTTGTATATTACATTTTGTAACTCACCTTTTAAGGAGTTTTAGGTAAAGACATTCACATATAATAAAAAGTTTATTTTCAATTGCTTGCATGCACAAGCACCGTAAAATAATAATATAAAATAATAGCTACCAACAGTTAGTCGTTAAGAACTGAAGGCTGATTGGTCGATAACTATGTTAGTGCTTATTATACCTATATATATTTTATAGTAGTAATGTGTGCGGTGCGGCAGTTGGGTGGCCATAGCTTAGTATGCTGCCGGCAAGAAAAGCACTGGTGCTTAATTTGACAGGACAAATGGGGAAGCAGTGGGAGTGATTAATTGTCTAACATGCTCTTTAAAAAAAATTACTTGTCTTGTAATGTAACCATGTCACAGATAGCGAGTCCATCGCCGGTTTTCAAGGCGTGATGATAAATAATAGATTATTAGCCGTGGTGGCCGAGTGGTTCGAGTAGTTGCCTGTGACACAAAGATCGCAAGTTCGAATCCCGAATGTACCAATGAATTTTTAAGTACAATAAGTCACACCACAAGCTTAACGATGAAGGAAAACATCGAGAGGAAACCTGCATACGTCTGAGAAGAAATTCAAAAGCGTATGTATAGTCGTGCTTGAGTAACGGCGATCGCGACGGAACTCGCCATCTGTCACGTTGGCACCTGATATATACACACCTCTGCCTACCCCTTCGGGGACCCTTATGGGAAGGCGTGGGATATTATTTGTAAAATTTGTTTTAATTAATAAATTATTAAACAATATTATAGTTTACTTCTAGAATATAATATATACCTATTTGGCTATAACAGACACGCCAAACATTATGTTTCGGTTCCCGTTGGGTCGATGGCCAGTCACGGTTCACGCTCCGAGACTCCTTCGGTATATTCTCAAATTTCATATTCATTTACAATGTACACATGTACAGTTATCAAGTTACGGGAGTGTAATCAAGAGGATCTGGTGTCACCGATACTAAACTTGAATTTAAATATTTTTATCTGCGTTATAGAGTGGTGGCCGAGCAGTTCGAGTAGTTGCCTATAGCGCAAAGATAATAAGTTTGAATCCCGTCAGTACCAATGGGTTTTTCTGAACATAAGTGCTCCGATTAGTCACACCTTCACGGTGTGTGAAAACTTTAAAGTGAAGCAAAACATTGAGAAGAAAGCTAGAAGAAAAATTCAAAGACATCTTCTAGTCGATCTTTACATTGGCACGTAAATCAGCGAAAAGCGGTGTGTTGATACCACCTACACACCTCTGCATCTCCCTCCCTCTTTCTACATACCCTGTACAACCATATATTCAGGGTCAATAGTAATCTTACTAATATTATAAATGTGAATGTAAGTTTGTTTGTTACACTTTCACGTAAAAACTACTTAAGAGATCACTAACATAGGATACTTTTTATAAAAAAATTTTTTTTTTTTATGAAAGATAAAAAAACAGTCCACGCCGACGAAGTCGCGGGCACAGCTAGTAATAAATTATACTGTGTGGTGTAAAAGACTTCAACGAACTCTACCTCTTAATAAATACATATATATATATATTTGTTCTATGGGATTTGATTTTCTATTGGTTCAACACGCGAGTGATACTCCCCTGGTGTTACAAGCGTAAACGGCAGTTACTGCTTACTATAAGACGGCACATCAGACCTTAGTACAACAAACATTTTAACAAACGTTTCCTTCATAATCTGGATTTAGAAATTCTAGAATTGAATAATTTATTTTTTATTTCAAATTTGGTATCTAGAATACCAAGATTAGGTAACAAATATATAAGCCGAATCAAAGAAAGAGTGTCTCTCTTGATCTATGACAAAAGAGAGAGTAGAGGCAAAAGGAAAGAGTTGCTCTCTTAAATTTGTGACGATGATCGATCTGTGAATACAAGACCATATAAAAGACATGTATTGTCGTGCTTGAGAAACATCGACGGACTCGCCATCTGTCAAGTTGGGCACTTTGAAAAGAGGGTGTTTTTACACTTCTGCCTACCCGCTGTGAGAAGGCGTGAAGAGAGAATGCTCAAGTTGAGTTATAGTTCATCCCTACCAAGTATTAATTCAAGTGGCGATTACATTGTTAGCATAGTAATTATGACCTCTTATACAACGAACAATTAACAAAATTGTATAAAACTCTTTTGTCTAACTATTACCTTACATAATATGAGCTATACAATGCACTGTTAAGATTAAAAGTCAGTTTCTCTCTTGCTTTATGTACTGCTCGGAGGTACAGTCGCTAATTGGATGACAACGTTTGTTTATTACGTCTTCAAGCCTGCCTACGAAGGTCTAGGCTAGATTCTTTGAATATTTCTTTTCTATGATATATTTATTGATTGAATAAGACTTAAACTTTAATATAAATCGAACTAATTATAATAACAATTATTGGTATTGTATAACAAAAAAGTAAGCAGTGCTTTCTATTATATGTATAGTAACAAAACATAATACAAAACCTACTTAATGCATTCATTAAATATATTTTTTTCGTTTAATTGAAAATAATAACTTATCATATTCTTGGCACCCTTCGGCGTGACACAGATTTGGGACATTTATAAAATTTATAGGTATTTTATCTTTATT
>JACCPG010007290.1:0-13149 GCA_016069955.1 Drepana arcuata
ACGGACTGCTCGCTGCCATCTAACCGAGCTTTCGATATCGTTTTAGCCTGCAAACAAGTAGAGCTTGATATACATTAATATGTGATATTTATTTATCCACAATCATATTAACATCCTTACAGTCTGTTTACCAATACGATGTTAAAAGAAAAAATAATAACAATACTAAAGATAATGAAAAATAAACAGATTAACATACATACATACATATCATCACGCCAAGTCCCTAACGGGGTAGGCAGAGAGTATAGAGCGCCAGTTCTCTCTAGACTTACATACCTCTTTCGCTTCGTCCACATTCATCAGTCTCTTCATACATGCTCGTCGGTTTCGAGTACTCTTAACGTTCCCGTCCTTCAGAGTCCGATCTATTTTATCCAGGTAGTTGGAACGTGGCCTTCCTCTGCCTCTTCTTGCACACACTTTTGCTTTGTATATCTGTTTCGTCAATCTTTCTTCACTCATCCTTTCTATGTGTCCAAACCAACGTAACATGCCTTTCTTCATATTTACAATCACGCCCTCATTCACGCCAGTTGATTTGCGAATCTCTTCATTGCGGATTCGATCTAATATCGTTACGCCGCACATTTTTCGAAGAGATCGCATATACAGATTAACATAATATCACAAATGTTAATAAACTAACAAGATAGCAAAATAAAATTTATAATAATAATAATAATATATCCTCACGCCTTCCCACAAGGGTCCCCGAAGGGGTAGGCAGAGGTGTATAGGTAATACCCACACACCCACTTTCCGCCAGAGGTATATTAGGTGCCAACAAAAGAAATTTTAAATAAAATTTAAAAACTTACATATTATCAATGTGATTCTAAATAATGTCTATATAACTAATGTCCGTTTCTTTGAGTTTTTGTAGGCTCTGGTGATATATATCAATATCCTTAGACATGATGTTTATCAAATGAATGGTTTTCGATAGGGGAGCGTATTTATATATATATTTATTTATGTTCATCTCCGATTGAGGAAAAAACTTTCACATGTCTTACCAAATTGTCAGCCCAGTAGATATACTCTGTCTTGGGATCAAAGTCTACAGTGAGCGCCCTCTTCAAGTCCTTCAAAGGCAGAGTGCTAGGGGTATAGTCCGGAGAGTCGAGCGATATTTTCGATATTGTAGACCGCTGTGCGACCACCAGCATAGACTGGGGACTGTTGTAACATGTTGTATTGCTGTTCTCTTTAAGCTTCACACCAGTAGGACAGGCGCATTCGTATCCTGGAAATTACATGAGATGTTATTATAATAGTAGAAATTCAGTGTTAATTGGCATACATTTGATAACCTGCATGAGGTCTGTATGAAAATTATCAACAGCATTAGCTGTGACTACACAATGTGAAGAGTTAAGGCCGAGTGAACTCTTTCATGAGGAATTGGAGTGGTTGCCACATAATGAGTGATGAATTCTTATATTACTGGACTAGCAGAGGTTGTATGAAATTCAACTGTGCTAGAACAATTATTGAAGGTTGGAAGTAACTGAATGAGTTACCGGAAATAGTAAATAGCTAGTGAAATATTGATCACATAATAGTGGACTCAAATATTAAAAAAATTTATAAAAACCACAATAACAATCTGTGTTATTCATGGACCAAACAGATTATAATATGTTCTTCCCCTCATTATGTTTATTCAATATTTTTTCTGTTATTGATAACCAAAATGAAGATATTTATCAAGTGTATTTCTTACCTGGTGCACTAGGAGCCAAGAGGCATAAATGCGAACACCCGCCGTTGTTAACTTTACACGGGTAGTCACCTTCCGGCATTAGCTGCCTACTCCCATCATATACCTTGATGTCTACTGGTACAGGGTTGGACTTTATCAGCTCTTTTATTGCTCCTGGAGCTGTTATATCCCATGTATGGATTGACCTAAATTAAAATGATTATTTAAGCTATAAGCTAAGTATCAGACTAGTAAAATTTTAAAGCCTTGATAATGAATAAGTAAGAAAATAAGTCTCCAACATAATAATTATTGTGATTTGCTTCTATGGATGTAGGTTTTCTAGTGATGTAGCATGCAACTTACTTTTATAAAGTGAATAAATATTTATTATGTTTTATTTATTTATAGACAGTAATTACAAAACAAAAGAAATCAACTTCATAATTAACCTAGAAATGCAAATCAATAACAAGAGAAATCATCATAATACCATAAGGATGGAGGACTGAAGGCTTACCAAGTCTTCCAATCTGTCCAGTATAGCTTATCATTTGCAAATGTCAGTGCATAAGGGTACACAAGACCTCCTTTGACGACCCTGCGTCTCTTCCCTCCATTGAAATCTATGACGTCAATAAAGTGCAGTTTGGCATCTACCCAGTAAATCAAGTCTTCATCATAGTCTATAGTAATCCCATTTGGCCAGAATATGTCCTCCTTGACAATGACCTTCCGAGTGCTGGGGTCACCATTCATACCAGCTTTCTCTATTTTAGGAACCTCACCCCAGTCTGTCCAAAACATTAATCTGTAAGACAAATTGGTTAATATTTCAGACACATAATAGTTATGATACCTCAGAAATCTGAACACAAAATATATTTTAGAGAGGTAATATATCTTGGCATAAAGGGTTTCCCATTCGGATTTGGTGCTGCCCTCCACTCCACTCCACTCCATTAGGGCAGGACCTCCACATTATAGAAGTCCATAGCCAAATAACAATATTTTTTGTGTTGTGTTAGTGCACAAACAAATAAGGTTTCTAATAATGAGCTCCTTGGGGAGGGGGAGGATTGATATGTTGTGTTGGCAGCAGAAGGATTATGCTATGCCAGCACAGTATAACTCTCCAAACATAGAGTGGCAAGTGATATTTTGGTATAGTGAGCTATAATATAAGATTTTAATAAGTGTTATCAGTGTCTGTATGATGAATAAAAGTTTTTAAATTTCAATAATATTGACTTACCCTTCTTTAGGAACAACAGCAATTGCCCTGGCTAGATCAACTTCGGACCAAAATAGAACTTTTCTATACTTATCATCTATGCTTATAACTTCTATCTTATTTGTCTCCCCATCTGTCCAGTATATCTTGTCTGTATACCAGTCTATTGCTATTCCCGTGGGTGTGATCAGGCCTTCTGACACTATTCTGACCTGAAATTAAATTAACAGAGATTACTGATAGATCTTGATAGATCTTGACAGATAGTTTTGCTTTATGTGAACGTAAAACATCAATATATACACTTATTATTATTTTCCATAACACAAAGAAGTGGTGGCAGTCTGTATTAATCACTCACCTGCAACAGAAAGATTGTAAGTTCAAATTCCATCTGTACTAAGTAATGAGTTTTTCTGAATTTAAGCACAGTGATTAGTCACACCACAAGCTGTGAGAGAAATTGAAAGATGTATGTATCATGCACAACCGTGCATGAGAAACGGCAATGGACTTGCAATCTGTCAGATTGGCACATTTTGGCAAAATATACTTTGACATACACTAAAAGTGGATGAGTGAGTGCTACAACATGTTACTACATGACAATCTCAAATTCTACAATTTGCATTAAAGATGAGATGAGCCTCATGGGAGCTCAACAACCACCAACAGTCATATGACACCTAAAATATTTCTACCACATTCATAAGTGCTATGTAGTTGTTATTACAATTACTTTTAATGGGAAAGCATGATGATATATGTAGATATTGCTATTTATAATGTAATTGTATGTCAAAGTTCATTGAGATGCATAAACAAGCATATCTTTAATAGCTCACCTTTTCACCCATGTAGGTATCATTATAGTTCATGCATTGTATTAATTCTGCAGTCTGATCTGACCAGCATATGAGGTCCCTTCTGTGCAGGAAGTCTACAGCAGAACCTTGCTCTAGGTCTTGGACTATTGTGTTCAGCTTGCCCAGTTTTGACGTATTTACCACCCGAATATCGGATGCAGTTGAGTAGAGAAGAATAGGGTTAATTGCCAATGAGTAGTAACCTGCGAATATTGTTAAAAATACAGACTTTCTAGTAAACCAAATAGAAAAATAAATAGCATTTATAAAGTTTTAACTTAGAACCAGTTATTGACGGTATGTTTTATCCAAAGCAGAACCGTTTTTATAAAATTGTGTAATATGTCAATAAAATAATGCTGTACCAACCTTTGAGCTGCAAAAACATCAACAAACAAAACACATTTATAACATTTTGTATTATTTTGTCGGCGTGAAGAATTCTTCGCCGCTTCGTCATAATGAAAACAAATGATCACTGATTGTAACAACTTTCATGTGTTTATTTTAGATTCACTGACACTCTATTAACATATAGCAACATAACAGTTTTAAGGCACATTGTTTAACAACTATATATGTCTCATAAATCAATTTGCACTTTTATTAAACTTTATTATAAAAAAAAAACAATGTTTTCTCAGAAACAAGCTTGCTTTGCTTCCTTTGAGATCAACATAAAATCGGGAAGACAACGACAAGACGGGTCGACGCACGCGACTTTTTTTAAAACGTTCCGTTCCGTTCTTCATAGAGGATAGTATTTGACATTTTATATTCTTTATAATATCAAATGTCAAATTATACATGTACTTTACAGTATTATTATTTTTACTCTCCTTAATGGTATATAATATATTAGAAAACTACTGTACATAATTTAATATTGATAAATGACATTTATTTTATTTTATAGCCTATCTGCTTCCTGTAACGACAATAAATAAAAACACCTAATTATAAAAGAGTAGGTACATAGTAAATGCCTTTAATGTCGTAAATCTCTACATGGACCAAAAAAATTTTAATGTACCCCCGACGGAGTAAAATAAATTTGGATATTATTGGGTACACATTGCTAAATTATATAGCTTTTTTCTTAATTCATAGCTATAGTTATTAGCTAGTTATACTAGTTGCTAACAACCGCCATTTGATTTCGTTTTGATGCTATCATTCCAATCTCCTGGTACGGTCTTGTAAATTTCCCGTGTTAGAGATATTTTTACATTACATAATTATATATTTTTTTATTTTTCTGTTTTTTTACTCGCTAGCTCATAGACCAATCATCATCACAAATTTAAGAGCTGGGCTCTTGTCGGCGTCTCTGATGCAGTCCCCTCCATTCGCTTCTGTCCAGCGCAACCTCCTTGACCTCCTTATACGTCATGAGAGAAATTTTAATAGACCAATATGTTACCGTAATACATCCTTAATAAAGTTTTATCCGAAAAATATTTATTTCCGAATGAACTGTAGGTAGGTACCCCGCCGCGACCCTTGTTTGAGTGGCCGTTAAGGTTTATAATGCGACGTTAAATACCATACAGCATATTCTCTTTAAATATAAATGTGTAAAATAAAATATACATAGATACATTATTGTTAACGATATTTCTAACTTAATTGTTACGTGTATTTTCAATTCCGATTAGAAATATAGAGCCAGCAAACTATTATCCTCATTCATGCGCCGAGCGGCAGTTATGTTCGCAGCACGTTTAGCGTACTAAATAGCGGTTGTTTCGATTTGGCTCCGGTCGAAATTGACTTCATCACTAACAATAACACTAAGCACCGCAAAATTCAATACAGCTGCAGTTTGGTTTGGTAACGAACTTTTGGTCAAATATTGGTCTTAGTGAGTAAGCATTTGGGGTACACGTATGTAACGGAAACTGGATATTGAAAATCGCAGTTGTGGGACAAAGGAGCTTATCATGTTGAGCAAAGAAAAATGTTCTGGGCACCGTAAAGTGGCAGAAAGGTAGTTTGTAGTATAAAAAACATCAAAGTGGGTTGTGTCTCAGACCGAGCATAAAATAAGTTTAGTCTTTAGTGGTCTTATATGGTTTCTATTATAGCCTTTGTTATTGACTTTCACAGCGGATTTTATTTTGATCATTTTGGATCATTAAGGTGGCCAATATGCATACGTTCCTGATGGAAAGTAGTACAGTGGCATCCATAGTCTTTATTAATAGACCAGTAGGTCTACATCACTCATTGACGATCCTCTGCCACAGATGCCGCCGACGGAAGGGATTGCAAGCAAGGAATACTCTAATCATGTAATCCTGACTTGAGTTGTGAGTTGAGGTTGTTTGGCTTAGAATATTTGTACCAACACGATATTTGTATGGATAATTACGAAAACCGCACGTGTGGCGGAAAATTATAGTTAGTCGGTAATTATGAAATAAGCTCTGGCCATTTTAGTTTGTAATAGCGCCAATATCCATTATATGAAACGCACATAATAGAGCACTGAGTTCAGCTAATGGGTGCTTTTAGCCTAACACTAGCCGTATTTAGATACGATCTTTCATTTAGCATTATATGTAAAAAAAATATACATTTTGTGTGGAAAAATCGTCTTAAATTGTTAACACTGTAACTTGTACTTGCGTAATTGTCGACTACATGTTTTTCAGGTAATGTATCCTTTACTGTACATATTACTTTATGCCTTCCCACAAGGGTCCCCGAAGGGGTAGTGAGAGATGTGTAGGTAGCACCCATCCACTTGCGCCAGCGATATGTTTTAGGAACTAACGTGATAATGGCGAGTCCATCGCCGACAATCCGATAATACATATGCCTTTGATTTGTTCTCAAACGTATGTAGGTTCCCTTTCGATGTTTTCTTTCACCATAAAACTCGTGATGTGGGTTTCACTGTTCTTAAGTTCAGAAAAACTCATTGATACAGTTGGGATTCGTACTTGCAATCTTTATGTTACAGGCAACTACTAGAACCACTAGGCCTACGCGGCTAAATGATAAATTGGTTTTTATATTTTTTCCCGGAAATTTCAGCATCGATTGACTCAGATTTTGAGACAATTTATAATATGCTTTAAGTGTGTTTTACTAAAAGTTTTTTTTACCATCATTCTTATCCAAGCAATTTGCCGGGATTAAAGGTCCACAGTTTTAAATTATGTAAATTTAAGTGTTTATTGGATATTAAATTGTATCTTTACGGGTTAAAATCCTTTTTCGAAGTTGGATAGCATACGGGAATATCCAAGCAAGCATTCTATCTATAATTTTGATTTTCCAACGGAAATTTCAAAGCACATCGTGAGCGTGACACGTGTGCGGGATACGATACGATGGTGAGAAAACACACTAAGGACTTTGGATTTAAGGCGTTTGAAGAAATGCCTTCAAATATCAATATTTTCAATATCTTCCAAGTATTGACGATACCGCTATGCAAGTAAATGTCCCGTAATAAAGACTTGATGAATGAGCATGTTGAAAAATTTTGGCGGCTGCCCCATTTATAAAGCGATTCAGCCGTTGTGGATGTAATAACATAGATACGAGAAGGTAATGGAGTGTCGAGTACCCCTAATTTGCGAGGAGCTGAATTAAATTGCCTCCCGAATAATGAGCACTCCTCGCGTTAATAAGGCGGAATCACGGAACTTCACCGAGCCGCACGCTCACTTGTACATTTTTATTTAACATCTCACTTGTGTAAAATTAACCTAATTGAAGGTACGTTCCCTTTGTTGAAGAAAATGTCAATTACTTTCGGAAGCTCGTTTATTTGCATTAAACGAATGATGATTCTCTCCCGTTTCGCTATATAAACTTGAGCGTCGGGTATCATTATTGAAATAATTGAGAGGATGGAACCTAATTCTCTTTCCTTTTTAAATGTTAATTTGATTGAACTGAAAATACAACTAGTTATTGGCTCCAATTGTAACTTTATCATCAAAAAGTCGAAACAGTCCCTCACAGGCCATAAAAGGCCAAGTAAGAAGCTTCTATCGTGTGCTTTACGAGTTGCGTCTCAATATAGTACCTACCTATTGTCTTTTGCCAAAATACAGTATGAAAACTCAGTAATCTCAATAATATATCAGTAATAAAGAAGAAAATTCAGAACATTGTTAATAAAATACGATTTATCCTTATACTTAAGTTCAATAAGACTCATTGAATTTAAACTGGAACCGTTTATTTTCAGGCTAATTAAATAAATTTCGTTGCCACGCATGCTACATGGATGGACAGGGTCACGCCCACGATACCAGATATTGGTATAACTAGCAACCCACATACTTACTTACTAGCAACAACTTACCCATATTAAAGGGCGTGACCTTGTTCATGTTGAGTTACAGATAGTGCCATCCACGAAGACGCGCCCCACCAACTTCTAGTCGAGGTGGGGATGCGCGGAGTATGACTAGAGTGTATTAATTGTAGTGGGCGTGTGCACTCATAGGTAATCCGTGTGAACCGATAATACGCAAACATTAGTGTGAGGTTTGACTTTAAATTACACAATATTAACGTTACACTATAAACTTAGGAGAAAAATAGTGGGGTGCGTCTTCGTGGATGGCAAGGCACTATCTATATCATGCTGTATTTCGGCAGGGAACAATCCTATGATGAGACGTGGTCATACATTTGAGTAACACCTCCTTATGTGTATGTGAAGTTGTGCCTTCACTTTTAGGGATTCTATCATAGCGTGATAGCCTTTTTACATGGGTGTAACAGTAAACGCTTATATTTCCTCGTTTTAAGTATTATATAAAAGTTTTGTACCACAGGTTGATTGAGTGCGCCTAATGACGCGCAATCGAGCTCTCTAAACTTGTCAAAGGTCGGAGATCTTTACAAGAGAATAAATGTAAAAAACACTTGTTTGATGAATTTTGGTACTTAGAGAAAACCACAGGATACTTTTTATCACCGAAATTAATCCTTCTCATTGGGGAATTAACAATTTCTCATGAATCATAATCACCATAATTATATCAAGAAGTAAATAGCTATTCGAAGTTACTGTTTAATATAAATTATTTCAATGTAATTAAATTGATAATTAAAATAATAATGAGTGAACTTGAAGCGAAAGAAGTCTGTAAGTCAAGAAAACTGGCACTCGAGTAAGGGTCTCGACGTGTTGATATGATGATAATATATTTCTATCCTCACACCTTCCCACAGAGGGCATCCAGGGGGTAGATGAAGCGAGCGAAGTAGAGGTGTATATGTACCCACCCACAGACATGATGTTGTTTGACTTCTAGTATATACTATATAGTTGAAACCTGACTGCACTATTCTGGGATACTGGGTGCACACACATAATATATATGTGCCTGGTGCCCAAGAAACTCGTGGGAGTTAGGTACCTACGTTGAGCGTTAGTGTGTTTAAATTTTAGTTTTATTTTGTCGATACAAATAGTTCTTACTAACATAGTTTCATAAGTTAAATTCTGTATTTACTAACACTATGTCACGTTGGCATCTAAAATATATCTTTGGCGGAAAGTGGCTGTGTGGGTAGTACCTACCTATACACCTCTGCCTACCCTTTCGGGGACCCTTGTGGGAAGTCGTGAGGATATATAAGGATATGATCCGAAATAAAATTATTCTATTCTATTCTCTATCTCTATATCTATTTTTTAGTTAATCTACCAAAGTTTTCGTTTTAATGATACAATTATATGCGTCAATTCTCAATGTGGTGCTCTAATTTGACGTGGCACTAGTAATTACTCTGACCCACTCATTTAACGGTTATTAAAGTTCTATTTAAGAGGCCCCCAGAATTAATTAATTAAGCTATAATATATTGAAAGTCTCATAAACTTTGTAATGGTCGTTGACGGAATTATTAATCTGAAAGAGGGTAAGCGCGATGGAAACGCTGCCATTATATGCGCTATTATTCGGGTGATGAAATTAATTCTGTTCATTACATTTACATATTTTCCCGATGAATAAGGCACTGAGTACCAAGCCGTAGGTTATCAACGTTTAGTAATGGATCATCTTTTAATTTAATACCATCTTTAAGGATAAAGGTCTCGAGAGGAAGCCTGCTTACGTTTAAGAACAAATTCAAGGACGTGAATAGTCTTGCTTCAGAAACTCCAACGAAATTGTTCGACATGATGCCCACTTCCAACTTCTACTACCGCACCTCTCGCAATCGACGGGGAATTCATCCCCATACCTTGGAACCGCAAAGGTCTCGCACTGCGCGGTTCCAAAGGAGTTTCCTTCCGTGAACGCTCAGGCTGTGGAATGAGCTCCCCGTTGAGGTTTTCCCTGGAGAGTACAGCATGGAGTTCGTCAAGAAGGGTGTGAAAAGATTCCGGCAGGGTCGGCAACGCGCGAATGATACCCCCGGTGTTGCAAGTGTCCATAGGCGGCGGTAACAGGACCGCATGCTTGTTTGCGACCCATGTGGTATAAAAAAATGCTATCTGTCAATGTCATGTTGGCAGGTGAATATATGCACGTACCTCCAGCGAAAAGACAGTTTTGTTGTACTCATGCCAACCCCTCCAGGGACCCTTGTGGAATGGCGCTTATAGCTCCAACGACTAGTCCAGACGGTCATTCCAATATTTTACCTATTCGTAGAAGAGTCTAAATTCTTTACTCCTACTACTTACAACTATTGAACTATTGAAAAGTTATAAAACGATTCAAGGTTAGTATTTCGTTACAATTTTGATTGGATGTCGTGTATGGAGGGGTAAGGGTTACTTTCGAGCAAATTTTAATTTAATTTTAACCTTATTTAATTACCAATTATGTCAGGTTAGCAAATTAAAATATTAAAGCATGAAAATGAGTAGCTACATTAGTAACATTCATAAATTAGTTCCACCGATTTGGCGCCGGATGTGCGCGCAAATGAACAGTTCCGGTACATTATATTATAAATTGGCCGAATCCAATCAACCGTTCAGTCTATTTTAAGGGACATCATATTAAATTAAATCCAATGGAAAATAACAGCATTATTTTAATCCTATGATTAAGAGCCGTAGTGGCCGAGTAGTATAAGTGGTCATCAGCAAATTCAGGTACAGGTTTAAACCCCGATGATTTATTCCAATATTTATTTAAGTAGGTATAATAATTTATCACACCTCGAACTTTGGGGTGAAGGATAGGAACATAAGAAAACTTGTAAGTATACACTTACACTTTTTTAACAAAAAAATTATAAGCGTAGGTAACGTCTTACTCAAGTTCTACTGTCACGTTGGCACCTAAATATCTCTGACAGAAACAGAATTCTGTCTACTTCTGTCTACCCCTTCAAGGACTCGCCGTGAATATATTATGTATTTAATCCTTTCTGTGTACAACTCTGTTCAACTGACTTTTAGGTATAAGATTTTAATAATTACAGATGATCTCTCCAATGTCAGCCTGTTTTGGTTGATAGCTTTCAATTCAACCCGTTAATTTAATCATTTGTTGTTCGGTGTTGGCGATAAGTTGCGGCAATCTGCGGTTAGGGGTACACCACAAAAATCGGCTCATGAAACACTGTTTTAATATTCAATCTCCACACTTGTCTGGTACATAGCAGTTGAAACGAGGAAAGGGTCTTTACGGGTATTGTAGCTCAGAGAATTGCGTGATTTTGATGTAAAAAGAGGTCGGCAACAAAGCCGACATTTCCCTGCGGACATATCGCTAGTTTTAGAAGTTGGGTACCTCGTTACTCCTCCCATTGTAGCTGCTTTATTCATAATGTTATCTCGCAAACATTATGTTTGCATATAAACAAAAATAAATATGTAACACGGCACTGATATGGTTAGGAATAGTTAGTAGGCACCCGTTGTCGGGGCCGTTGTTGGATCAGTAAGCCTCATTTGCCCACTAGTTCCGGGGTCACATTACACCCAATGGCTAATTAAAATATCTACGTGTAGTGCGTTTATCTGAACTGTGAAATCATTCCGCTGAAATGGAGTAATGAAAGAGCGCAAACGAGGTGGGCATTGAATGTAACTACTGACACATTATATGTAATAACTTTGCAATGTATTTTGGGTTGTTAATTCTTTTTTACAGTTAACTTCTGCCTTTTATACATTTGAAGACCAGTATTTAAGCCATTACTATACATGTCTATATTTATACACGTTCGTTAATGTTGTAAGTGAAGACTAGTGGTTTAAATGTGTGCACATAGAGTCTCTTATGAAATAGGCAGAGAGCCAATTCTGTCTACAACTACACATATATTTAGCTTCACCCACATTCTTCATAGATGCTCGCATATCGAGTAATGTTGACTTATAAAAATATCACCTTATTAAGATGACATCTTTTTATTGTATCACTCGATTCAAGATTCAAGACGGCCGTCTGGTCTAGTGGTTAGGCATGACTGCGAAACTTGAGATCACGGGTTCGATTCTCGCTGAGGGCATATATTTGTGTGATGAACACAAGGTACAAACAGTACCTTAGTCTTAGATGGCCTATGTACGTATATATATATATTTATAATTATATATATATATATATATATATTTCCAACTACCTGGATCAAATAGATCGGACTCTGAAGGACGGGAACGTTAAGAGTACTCGAAACCGACGAGCATGTATGAAGAGACTGATGAATGTGGACGAAGCGAAAGAGGTATGTAAGTCTAGAGAGAACTGGCGCTCTATACTCTCTGCCTACCCGTTAGGGACTTGGCGTGATGATATGTATGTATGTATATATATATATATATATCTTCTATAAATCCACTATCGATATATGTGCGTGTATGTCCATGTATCGTGTGCCCTGCATAACACAAACTTTGCTTAATTTGAATCAATTGTATGGAATTTGTCCCCAGGGCCAGTAGTATTATTATTCGAAGAAAGCGCTTCGTTTAGCTTGTTAGTCCACTATTGGGGTTCCGCCAGTGTTATGTAATCCTTTCTTGGAACTCGATTAAGTACCGAAACATTTGATTCCACCGAAGCGTGCCGTTGAATGTAACAAACGAAAGGGTTAGGATTCTTAAATTCAACTTAGTTATCCGGTTTTCGGATCTTTATTTCAGGCCGACATTGGATTCAGTTTCTCTTTATGAAATTCTTCAAGGCTTTCTGAAACCCGGCGTTTTATATCAAAGTGAAACTCTTTGATGGCGAACAGTTGATCGTGTCTCGGGTCTTGTATTTCAAACGTTGTTAACGATAACGAAAGTTAATAAATAGGACTATGATTTTTTTCTATTTATATACCTTCCATTTTGTCGAAACATGTGGGGAAGGAATGTTTATCTTAGCGTTTCCAACATCGGCCTACATTAA
>JACCPG010007294.1:0-49305 GCA_016069955.1 Drepana arcuata
ACCTATGAGTGCACACGCACACTACAATTAATAGACTTGGGTCATACTCCCCGCATCCCGCGACCTCTTGACTAGAAATTGGTGGGGCACGTCGTCGTGGATGGCACGTCCTGTACATGGCTAATAATAATAAAACTTTCGGACAATACACACACATTGACATAGTCACAAATAAAGCATAGCTTGTCAGGATATTATAATCTCAATACGTCCTGTTTATATTCTAATATAATATAATATTATTATATTATATTCTAATATGAAAGAGGTATGTAAGTCTAGAGAGAACTGGGACTCTACTCTCTCCGCTTACCCCGTTAGGGACTCGTAATGAAATGCATGTATGTATATTCTCATATCGTTCGGGCAGGAGTAGACTTGGCTCATGTTTTTAGAACAACGAAGAATTAGCTCGTACACCAAATATCAAAAGATCATTTATTTCGCGCAGCTATATTGCATGTTTATTGAAATTAACTACCTGCTAAGAAATATAATTATTCACTAATAATGTATTGTTAAATATTCAACATTATGTTATTTATTGTAAGTATTCATCTCTACCTTACTATACGAACATACATATTGTTCGTTTGTTTGTTTTAATTTGTTAATCTCAGGAACTTATTAATATAATAAGAAAAAAAATGTTACATTGCATGTTACGTTGGTTTGGACACATAGAAAGGATGAGTGAAGAAAGATTGACGAAACAGATGTACAAAGCAAAAGTGTGTGCAAGAAGAGGCAGAGGAAGGCCACGTTCCAACTACCTGGATCAAATAGATCGTACTGAAGGAAACGATGAAGGACGGGAACGTTAAGAGTACTCGAAACCGACGAGCATGTATGAAGAGACTGATGAATGTGGACGAAGCGAAAGAGGTATGTAAGTCTAGAGAGAACTGGCGCTCTATACTCTCTGCCTACCCCGTTAGGGACTTGGCGTGATGATATGTATGTATGTATGTAAGAAAAAAAATTTGATTACCCACACACCCACTTTCCGCCGGAGATATATTTTAGGTGCCAACGTGACAGATGGCGAGCCATCGCCGTTACTCCAGCACGACTATACATACGCCTTTGAATTTCTTCTCAGACGTATGCAGGTTTCCTCTCGGTGTTTTCCTTCACCGTAAAACGTGTGACTTATCACTATACTTAAGTTCAGAAAAACTCATTGGTGCAGTCGGGATTCGAACCTGCGACCTCAAGTTTCGCAGTCAGGAGCTCTAACCACTAGACCAGTCGGTCATCGAAATTATAAAACAATCATATAAATAGGTATGAATTAAACGCGGGTAAACCCACGTGAAACTATAAGTTCTCAATGAAAGAAACATTTAACAATAGAACAATAGGAAAATTTGACAGATATGCCATGAAATTAAATATTTTGTTTTTTTTTTTACACCCAGCTCGTTATCAAACCAAGAAACTCATTAGTTTCTTGGTTTGATAACGGTTTGATAACGTTTACATCGCCTTCAGACTTGCAAACTGGCTTGGACCAGGGTGTGATTGTTACTATGAAGAAAGGCATGCTATTTTTTTTCCACCACAAACGTGACGAACAAGCATACGGCCCATCTGATGGGAAGCGGTTACCGTAGCCTATTTACGCTCACGATACCGAAGTATCACTTGCGCGTTGTCCACTCTGTGTTCAGAGAGGTATACTGTGTTGGCAGCATAATGTGACTAATCCAGCTACCAACACAACTTAACAATCCTCTCCCAAGGAGCTAATTATAAGAAACCTTATTCCTCGCGCAGGAACAAAAATTGTGTTATTTGGCTACGGACTTCTATAAGGTGGCTGCCCCAGTCGGGCAGCTCCAAATTCGAACGGGGGACCCATTAAGCCCTACCTCCCTTCCATTTAGAAACATTCTTTTCACAAGGGTCCCCAAAGGGTAGGCAGAGCATAAGAGCACAGTATAGGTAGCACACAACACGGCACAGATATAATTGAATAGGTTTTCTACGTTTTTTCTCTCCATAAGAACCTTCCCCATACTTCATCAAGCACAACAAAAAGAATCAGCCAAATCGGTTCAGCCGTTATTTCCTTCGTAGCTATGCCCGCGACTTCGTCCGATCCGATAAAAGTAGCCTACGTTATCCCTTGTTATATCAGCTATCTGCCAGTGAAAGTCCCGTCAAAATCGGTCCAGCCGTTCAGAGATTAGCCGGAACAAACAGACAGATAGACAAAAAATTTAAAAATATATATTTTGGTATATGTACCGTGTATACATCCAAAAGCAATTAGTAAAAAGCGGTTATTTTAATATTACAAACAGACACTCCAATTTTATTTATTTGTATAAATATAGATAGAGAGATGAGGTTATAAATAAGAGTATTACTTACAATCAGGCAAATATCCTTGAGAATAACCTTCATCTTCCTTTGAGCCCCATACCACTTTACTGAGATTGACGCAAATCAAACAGATTAAATTCGACAGTCGTATGAGTAACATTATTAAGTTTATTACACGTATGTTGGTCTTAAAACTGAGCTGAACTACAGGTTGGGTTAAATGGAGGGAGTAAAGGGAGTTTTCACATGTCGTTGTTCAATCCCGTGAATATTATAGATGCTGTGAACGAACAACCTAGTGTTGTTCGTTCCTCGGATTTTTTTGCAATTTGGAAATAAAATATATAGTAAAGTTGGATTAAAACGAGGTATATGTTTTAATCTTGAAATGTAACTTTGAAACCGAGTTGCCGGTATTAGTAATTTAATACGTTCAGGTCACCATAAATATTTGATGTCAACTCTCAACTATAGTTCGGATAACAATGAATGACAAGCTTGATTCAAACTATTAGTCACTAGCTGTCCAGCCCAGCTTCGCTTGGGTAAGAAAGCGCCACCTATCGGTTCCAATTGTGAATCTAAACTGTTCTCGAATCCACCTAAAGACAAACAGATTTTTTTTAAATCGGTCTAATAGTTTAGGAGCAGTTCAGTGACATACACACGCACAGAAACAATATTTTTAAATAGCCGTGGTGGCCGAGTGGTTCGAGCAGTTGCCTGCGACGTAAAGGTCGCAAGTTCGAACCCCGACTGTACCAATGAGTTTTTCTGAACTTAAGTACAGTGATTATTCGGTGAAGGAAAACATCGAGAGGAAACCTGGATACGTGCTTGAGTAACGGCGATGGACTCGCCATCTGTCACATTGGCACCTAATATACCTCTGCCGGAAAGTGGGTGTGTGGGTATTACCTATACACCTCTGCCTACCCCTTCGGGGACCCTTGTGGGAAGGCGTGAGGATATTATTATGTATTATTATTATTATTTTTTTCAATACTTTTTTCATACAAACCTTCTCCTGACAATAAAGAATATATAAAAGAAAGATTTATCCAATTTGGTGTCGTTCGGAAGTTATGCGCGTACAAACATTTTGGCGATTAATTTTTATTTATATAGATATAATAATTCTAAATATCATTTATCTCATTGCTATAACAAGTCAAATGTCACTAAGACTTCGAATATAATATTTATTTAACATGTTATTTACAGTAAGCTTACTCTATTCTTGTCTTTGTCTTAACGCCTTGGGCCAAAGGCTTATTATTTCAGCCAGTCCTTCCCGCACATAATCTTTACTGTAATGCCTTATTGCAGGGTAATATTTATTTATTTATTTATTTATTTATAATATAACTACTACAAATCAATGTGACTACTAGTTGTCCCGCCCAGCTTCCCTTGGGTGAAAAAAATTAAAGCTACGAACCCAGTGGCGCCACCTATCGGGTCCAACTGTGAATCTAAACCATTCTCGACTCCACTTGAAAAAAGTATTCAAAATTAGTCCAACCGTTTAGGAGGACAAAGACGCACAGAGGAAATAAATAATTTAAACCTAGTTTTGAATCCATAAATAAATAAATTAATTTGTTTTAGTGACATCTAGCGATAAACATTCAAACTACGACGTTTTATACTTTGATCACTTGTTTTTGGACATATCATTTTCGTGTAGGTAGGTGTGTATCATCATAAAGGTGTACATATTTTTTTTATGTTATTTAAGACGAATGAAAACTTTTTATCGCTTTTAATTATTAATAATATCATACCATCAAGACTCTATGCCGACGAGAATGTATTAGATTACCGGTAATTGCGAGTTTTCAAACGTAATCATTTTTAAAGCACGACTAATCATAAGTTTTTGAAGTTCTTCTGTAACTTTACGAAGGAAAATATAGTGATGTATGTTAATTGCATAAGATTACCTCACTATATTTTACTGCCGAGGTTCGAAACTGCAATGGTTATGTCGCAGGTAACCAAATAATTCAAAATAGATACACAAGGATAAAAAAACTGCTTATTTGAGTTTTATCCAGAAAGAAATTTACCTGTTCGAAAAAATAAAATTAATGAAATAAAAAAAACAAAAAAAATGTTTATTTATTTATAGAATATCATCATAATAACAATTCTGTATATGTATATCTTCCCACAAGGGTCTCCGTAAGGGTAGGCAGAGGTACTACCGACTAGGTAGTACCGACACTTTCCGCCAAACTCAAATGTTTGAGGTCTCAACGTGACAGATGGCGTGTCCATCGCCGTTACTCTAGGAGGACTACATACATACGTCTTTGAATTTCTTCTCAAACGTATGCAGGTTTCCCCTCGATGTTTAGCTTCACCGTAAAGCTCATAGAATCTCGTTGGTATAGTCGGGGGATTCGAACTTGCAGTATTTTAGCTGCAGGCGACTGCTTGAACCACTCGGCCAGTACGGTTTTTTCAAAACAAACAGTTAACAATATTTACATATATACACCAGAAATAATAATTATTGTAAATTAAAAATGCTACGTATTAAAATTATGTTAAACTAGTTGAGCCCGCGACGTCGTCCGCGTGGAATTTAACCAAAAAAATATTGTTCAGATTCTTAAATAAAAGTAGCCTAAGTTACCCCTTGTTATATCAGCTATCTGACAGTGAAAGTCCCGTCAAAATCTGTTCAACCGTTTCGGAGATTACCCGGAACAAACAAACAAACAGACTGACGGACAAAAAATAAAAAAAAAATATTTTTCTATATGTACCGTGTATACATCCATATGCATTTAGTAAAAAGCGGTTATTTTAATATTACAAACAGACACTCCAATTTTATTTATTTGTATGTATAGATAGATAACTAACTAACACTTGTATATATCTATTGATGAAGTCGCATCTATGAATTAATTAAAGTCCATTGCGTACTTTGAAAGATCTACGTACATACGTTAGAAATCAACTTCGTTTTTTCCTATCTACAACTTTATCACACTATCTTTGTTAAGATTTTTTACTATACCATCTATATACCTATTCCCTGTTTTCAATCCCTTTTCTCCCATATAAAACGGGAACGTATTCTCAGTCGCTAAATAATAAATTCCAGGCTTCCTCTGATCTACATCCATGCCCAGAATATTCGTTACTCGCGGTATTCGGTCGTAGCAGTTGCCGTGCCGGGCATCGTGTACGGAGTCGCATTGCAACGCGATGAATGAACGAGGGTGCTGCAGTGCTGCCAACCATAAAGTATAAGACCTAATATGGCTGCATAAAACATTACATGGTAACCAAAGAAACTCGCCAGGTTGGAACTCTCCACCGTTCACGTAGAAATTAACATGGCCGACCGGGGCAGCCATGCCAAAGCCGTCGATATTTGTATTTACGACTTGAACGAAATCCGCATCGGTTTTATCTAGCCTGTCTGCCGGACCAAGGTTCCGGAAACATGGTCCGGACGGGTCGAGGGCGGTGAGTTTGGATATGTTGTAGCCTGTTTGTAACCGGAAGTTCTTGGCTATGAAGCTGATGGTCTGCCCTCCAAGGCTCAGGCCTACGATGTCTATCATGTTTGGCTTCATCCCCTCTGCTACGAGGCCTGCTAGCATTTCTGCCGCGTGTTTCCCAACCGCCCTCATGAAGCGACTAGCACTGAAAGATTAATAAATATTATATAACTAGCTGTGCCCGCGACTTCGTCGGCGTGGACGGCATTTTTATCTTACGTAAAAAGTTTTTTTTTTCAATAAAAAGTAAGTATCCTATGTTACTTCTAATACCTCCAAGAATATGTGTACAAAGTTTCATGATGATTGGTTAAGTAGTTTTTACGTGAAAGCGTAACAAACAAACTTACATTCACATTTATAATATTAGTAAGGTTATACTCATTATTATTTGATGTAAAATTCTATTTTATAGTAATGTGCCGTGGTGGCCAAGTGGTTCGAGTAGTCGCTTGCATCATAAAGATTGCAAGTTTGAATTCTGACTCTATCAATGAGTTTTTATGAACTTAAGTACAGTGATCAGTGAGTTTTATGCAGATCAATCATCCCAGAACGGCTGAACGGAATTGAATGAAATTCGGCACAGTGATAGATTATTATTTCTGCTAAAGCTCTACCAATGAAACCACACGGACAAAATAATAAGGATCGGAAGAGTGCAGACGATACTTTAAGTATTGCCAGCGCCTATAGGCGGTAACCGCTTACCATCAGGCGGAACTTGCTAGCCTGCTTAGTGGTATACCTTTATATCTACTCACACAGGATAATCCATCGTAGTAAACTTGTTGGTGTCCAACATGAATACGTTAAACCCCAATTTGTTGTACTGGGTAGCCAGCAGCAATGCGAAGGGATAGTTAGGGCTGTCCAAATATCCCCCCACGTAGATCACAGTTCTCTTGGCTAAGTTCAACCCTGGGTTCCTGGCCAGGTCTTTCATCTGGTAGTAAGTGTATACGGTCCTCTTAGCTGATAAGACGTCAGTCCCAACTTGAATGGTAAAAGTAAGATGGCGTAGACTTTTCTTCGTTATTATCGCTGGTTTCTCTGAGCCCGGGCCTGGAAGATTTAAAACCATACATACATTATCACCGAGTCCCTCACGGGGTAGGCAGAGTGAGCAGAGCGCCATTTCTTTCTAGTCTTGCAAACAGACAAATTTATTAATTACTAGCTTAGGCCCGCGGCTTCGCCCGCATGGAGTTCGAAAATGTAGCTTTGGAAGTTTTCCTGCTAGAATCGGTTCAGCCGCTATGCCATGCAAGAGCAAAATACACTATTATATGAGAACTTTGAATTTTTCAGGATATAAAAAAATTGCCTATGTCCTGTTCCTAGGTATAAGCTAACACCATTTCAACTTTCAGCCAAATCGGTTCAGCCGTTTTGCCGTGAGAGAACCGCAAACATCCAAACATCCAAACTTACAAACTTTCACATTTGTTAGTAAGATAATAAGATTATTCGAAACTGGAACTGATACCGACTTTAAACTAACAATATTTTTTTTCTAAACAATAATCTATTTCATGCACAGCCATTACGAGTTTTACGGTGAAAGAAAACGGTCACCATGGCTCTTCTAAAAAATAGACTCCTACATATAAATATTATTTATTTTTTCCGTATTTATTATTTAAAGCCGTGGTGGCCGAGTGGTTCGAGCAGTTGTATGCGACGCAAAGGTGCCAAGTTCGAATCCCGACTGTGCCAATGAGTTTTTCTGAACTTAAGTACAGTGATTAGTCACACCACGAGCTTTACGGTGAAGGAAAACATCGTGAGGAAACCTGCATTCGTCTGAGAAGAAATTCAAAGGCGTATGTATAGTCGTGCTTGAGTAACGGCGATGGACTCGCCATCTGTCACGTTGGCACCTAATATACCTCTGGCGGAAAGTGGGTGTGTGGGTATTACCTATACACCTCTGCCTACCCCTTCGGGGACCCATGTGGGAAGGCGTGAGGATATATTATTTCCGTAATTGCAAGGTTACTGAGTAGAAGATTGAAATAAGCTCGGTTTTTAAAGCTTATTTATTGCCCAGTTATGCCAACTACGTGCTTTGAATCTTAAGTGAGCTATTTAACTGCACTTAGTACATGATCACGTTTACATGAAAATCGTGCGCTCAAAAAGATATGCTCAAGAATGGAGATATGTTTCATATGAACGGGACTAGTATTAAAATCGACTTGGGATGAGATTATGTTAAGAAAAATATCTTCCTTCAAAGACAATTTATGGCGTTTGGGTAAACTTAAATTGCAGTATGAAGTAAATTATTTACTAAGAGAATAAAGAGACAGTTTTTTTAAATGCACAAATCCGTAAAACACTCAGGTGGAGACCTTGTTCATCGCGTAGGAACCCAACACGAAAAACGATGTGTTATTTGGCTACGGAAGTCCTTAGTCCTCCAAGGTAAAGATTCTGCCCTCCAAAAAAAAAAATTTACAACATTAATCTTTACTAGTACTAATCTATACTAATATTTACGAGTAAAGAGGAAAGATTTGTATGTTATGTTTGTAACGAATTGACTCAAAAAGTGCCGGACCGATTTGAAAAGTTATTTCACTATTGGAAAGCTACATTCACCCTGAGTGTATATATATATATATATATATATTTGCTTGGCTATATTTTCTTATAAAAACAAATTTATATCCACCCGTGCGAAGCCGGGGCGGACTGCTAGTATACTATACTATAAGGTTAACACAAGTTTGACAAAAGGAGAGATAAGCAAATATGTATTTTCTGAGAAGTTTGGTGTAAAGGATATGGGTCTGACCTATACGGTATCGATGCACAAATATTGTCAAAGACAAGGCCTTTGATAAGCTGAAGGAAATGGGCCAAAAATAATATTTTATCACTTGGTCATAGTACTGTTAACTTTTAACATACATTTTATTTAATTTTTATTTAATACTAGCTGACCCGGCCGACTTCGTACTGCCTCAATCGATAAATAAAAGACCTAAACTTTTTTTATAAATTAATTTCAAAACAAACAAAACGTAATGAATAAAAAAGCATTTTTTTTATGAAGCATGAAGTTTTATTATTATTTTCGACACATTATGTATTTATTTTTTTGCCACAAATCTCCGTGTTCTGAAGTGCGACAGAATGATTGACATATTAGTTGGTTGTCAAATCTAATGTCAAATATTATGGTGTGTTCAGAAACTTAATTTGTGACAAAACTTAAGATTTATCAAACTTATTCGAAATTATTCGATTTTTTCTCGCCTTTTAAACCTTCCCTAGACCTCCACGAACATATCAAGACTAAGATAAGATAAATCCGTTCAGCCGTTCTCGAGTTTTAGTGAGACTAACGAACAGCAATTCATTTTTATATATATAGATTTATGCACAATTCAAGTACAATGGTGCACTTAATGCTAAAGCATTTTCTACCAGTCAACCACCGCTGACAGGAGAAACATGGAAGCAGGTGTGCACAAAAGAATAAGCTTAATTTGTTGATAGATACATATATATTACATAGCATAGAATAGACATCAAAATAAGTAGCATGCAAAATTACATGCATATAATCACGCCTCTTTCCCGTAGAGGTAGGCAGAGCCCACTTCTTTCCACTTGCTACGATCCTTACATACTTCTTTCGCTTCGTCCAATTTCATTATTCTCTTCATACATACTCTCCAGTTTAGGGTACTCTTGACCTGGCCTTTTTCTAAGACGTATCTGATTTGGTCTTGAAACGTCCTCCTAGGTCTACCCTTCCAACACTTTCATTCACACTCGCCTTATACACTTTTTTCGTCAATCGTTCTTCATTCATTTTCTCGACATGGCTATCAAATCATCTCACCTTCTTTAGCTTCAGCTTTACCTTTAAAGCTGAATAATATTGGTTAGCAGTTGAGAACGCGGATGAGTATTTTTTTATATCTATACTAATATTATAAAGCTGAAGAGTTTGTTTGTTTGTTTGTTTGAACGCGCTAATCTCAGGAACTACTGGTTGGAATTGAAAAAAATTTTTTGAATTATTTTTGTGTTGGATCGTACATTTCTCTAGGAAGGCTTTAGGCTAAATATCATCACGCTACGACCAATAGGAGCGAAGGATAAATGAATAATGCTGCCAGAACGGGAAAAATATTCCTTTTTGAGAGCTTCCGTTGCGTACGCTGCGTAAACGGTTTAAGTTACGACAATATGATGTATGAGGGAATTGTCCCTCTTTAAAAGTTCTAAAAAAAAGTCCGCGACAGCATATGTCTATCTTTTAAGATTGACTCACTATAACCTTTTTATGGCAATCAAGTCCACGATGGGCTCCTGAACTACTTAACCGATTTCAATCAAATTTGCACACCGTATGCAGTTTGATCCAACTTAAAAGAAAGGATAGCTTACATCACAATTGGACCCGATAGGTGGCGCTGCGATCGTGTTTCAGGAAATTTTACTTTTTCACCCGGGCGAAGCTGGGCATGACAGCTAGTATAATAATAAATAAATAATAATAAATCCTCACGCCTTCCCACAAGGGTCCCCGAAGAGGTAGGCAGAGGTGTATAGGTAATACCCACACACCCACCTTCCGCCAGAGGTATATTAGGTGCCAACGTGACAGATGGCGAGTCCATCGCCGTTACTCAAGCACGACTATATATACATACGCCTTTGAATTTCTTTCAGACGTATGCAGGTTTCCTCTCGATGTTTTCCTTTACCGTAAAGCTCGTGGTGTGACTAATCATATAATTTGTTTTTTTAAATTTATAAATATGTCCATGCTTAATCACAAGGGCTCGAAGGTCCCCGAAGGTTAGAGGTGAGAAGGAGACCAAATGTCAACTATGTACAAGGTGTTTCGTCTAAAATATTATTGCCCCTGAACTACTCGAAGGCTAACTAAAATATTTGTGTCTGACAACTACACACGCACCAGGAAACACAGGCTCTTTTCTATACCGTCGGCCCACGCTCGGCGAGCCCACACCCAGGACAAATCTGCTCAAATACGCTCCCCTTTCGAGTGCCATTAGTTTGATCAACATCATGTCTAACGATATAGATATATATATATCACCAGACCCTGCCGAAACTCGCAGAAACAGTTAGAAAATTCTTAGAAACTATTTGATAATTATAAGTTTTTAAAGTGTATTTTGTTATATTGTAAATTAGTTTATTAATGTTATTATTATTCTTTATTTGAAATAAGTCTCATTTTTAAATATATTTATAAAAAAAACATATTTAAAAATATAAAATATAGGGGCCCACCGGTATCGGGATCATTATTATTATTATTATTTTCTTTTAACATCATATTGGTATACCTACTGAAAGGATGTTAAGGTGTATGTAAATAAATAAATAAATAAATAAATATCGGCTTGTCGTACTGCGTGGTAGTAATACTCTCCCTTCCCACTCTCTCTGCACTCAACGCTCTCTTGGAGTCAACTCTGATTGCGATTTGTTTGCGGATGGATGGCAGACTATCATGTCAGCATATCTGGAGTATTGTGAGGCGAATGTATGAATGTTTATATATATTACTAGCTGAGCCCGCGACTTTGGCGGCGAGGACGGCTTTTTTATCTTTCTTATTTTTTTTTTCAATAAAAAGTGTCTTATGTTTCTTCTAATACCTCCAAGAATATGTGTACAAAGTTATATGACAAACAAACTTATATTCACATTTATAATATTAGTAAGGATATTTGTGTTATATATACATAATTCTGCGTATTGTATACTGTATTAAGTGTACGGCTACCGGCCGTTCTAATGTATATTTTAATAAACAATTATTAAATAAATAAAAGGCTGTAATTTTTTATCTTACGTCAATCGGTTTTATGAGCGAACAGTTTTGTTTTATAAGGCGTCGCAATCGTGCAAGTCCTTTAAGTTACCGAATTACTTCACGTAATTTTATTATTTTTTTTTTTTTATACCACTTGGGTGGCAAACAAGCATGCGGTCCGCCTGATGGTAAGCGGTTACCGCCGCCTATGGACGCTTGCAACACCAGGAGTATCATTCGCGCGTTGCCGACCCTGCAGGAATCTTTTCACACCCTTCTTGAAGAACTCCATGCTGTACTCTCCAGGGAAAACCTCAACGGGAGCTCATTCCACAGCCTGAGCGTTCGCGGAAGAAAACTCCTTTGGAAGCGCACAATGCGAGACCTTTGTGGTTCCAAGGTATGGGGATGAATTCCCCGTCGATGGCGAGAGGTGCGGTGGTAGAAGGTGGAAGTGGGCATCATGTCGAACAATTCTGCTGAACACTCCCCGTTATACAAGCGGTAGAACACACACAGGGAGGCAAAGTCTCTCCTCAGACTTAGTGATTCCAAGCCGCATGTGAGCAAAGGATCATCGACAATTCTAGCGGTGCGTTTCTGAACCGCGTCAAAAGGCCCTAGCTGGTATCCAGGGGCTCCAGCCCACAGGTGGCAGCAGTACTCCATATGTGGCCGAACTTGCGACTTATAAAGTTGCAGCCTTTGTGAAGATGTAAAGTACTGCTTAGCTCTGTTGAGCACACCGAGCTTCCTCGACGCCAGCTTAGCCTTGTCCTCTAAATGACCACGGAACTGAACGTCGCTAGAAATATCGACCCCAAGGATCCTAATGCTCTCCGAGATGTTCCGGGGAGTGTTCTGGAATTGTGGAGCCACAGCGAATGGAGTTTTTTTAGCAGTGAACGCACACACTTGTGTCTTAGTGGGGTTGAAGTGGACTAGGTTTATTCGACCCCAATCGGAGACACTGCGAAGTGTACTCTCGATTTCAGACACAAGTCGTTCGCGACTTTCCTCCACAGTGGAACAAGGGAGATTAGCACGGCCCGTGTAGTAAGTGTCCCCAGTGCTGTCGTCTGCATAGCAATGAATGCCTTCAATAGAAAGCATGTCATTAATATGCAGAAGAAACAGAGTCGGGGACAACACAGAGCCTTGCAGGACTCCAGCATTAATGTCCATGCTTTCGGAGCAGCTACCGTCAACGACGGCTCTTATGCATCTGCTGGACAGAAAGCTGGCGACCCATTTGCATAATCCCTCTGGCAGTCCGTAGGATGGAAGCTTCGATAGAAGACCGCGATGCCAGACCCGATCGAACGCTTTCGCCACATCCAAGCTAACAGCTAATGCTTCTCCTTGACTCTCAATGGCGAGTGACCAACGGTGCGTGAGATATACTAGAAGGTCACCCGTTGAGCGACTGTGGCGGAAGCCATACTGTTGGTCACTCAACAAACCGTGACCCTCTAGATAATTAACATTACTACAATACAATATACATATGAATACATATTTAATTTTTATTGTAATTTTATTTTCTGGCTTTGCCTTGGAATATACCTTAATACCTTATACCTAAAGACAATTCCACACAAATTGACATAGTCCCAAATTAAGCAAAGCTTGTGTTATGGTAACTAGACAACGATATATTTACTTATATAGAAAGATATATACATAAATACATAGAACATCCAACACTAAGGTACAAATACACGTGTTCATCACACAAATATCTGCCCTCAGCGGGAATCGAACCCGCGACCTCAAGTTTCGCAGTCAGGAGCTCTAACCACTAGACCAGTCGGCCGTCAATATATATGTATAGCTTAGCGGAAGGTTATATTTAGTTTGTATATGTTTCGTAAACGACACTCTATCATATGCTTTAGCAATAAGAAGTGTTTGATGAAAGATGTTGCTAGCATCGAAAAGTAACATTATTTTCGTACGTCGTAAAAGTAACATTATATATTTGTCTTAACAAAATTTTGCATTTATCCTAGAAAAAAAACCAATGATGGAAAAATTATATGTTTAAATATGGAAGTATATCAGAGGAAGCATGAAAATAGCTTGAATGCAGTCGAGATGCGATCTCTTCGAAAAATGTGCAGCGTAACGATATTAGATCGAATCCGCAATGAAGAGATTCGCAAATCAACTGGCGTGAATGAGGGCGTGATTTTAAAGATGAAGAAAGGCATGTTACGTTGGTTTGGACACATAGAAAGGATGAGTGAAGAAAGATTGACGAAACAGATATACAAAGCAAAAGTGTGTGCAAGAAGAGGCAGAGGAAGGCCACGTTCAACTACCTGGATCAAATAGATCGGACTCTGAAGGACGGGAACGTTAAGAGTACTCGAAACCGACGAGCATGTATGAAGAGATTGATGAATGTGGACGAAGCGAAAGAGTTATGTAAGTCTAGAGAGAACTGGCGCTCTATACTCTCTGCCTACCCCTTTAGGGAGATGATATGTATATGTATGTATGTAAATCCATATTTACATACATACATATACTTATATTACGCCTATTTACATAGGCGTGACGACGGGGGACGTGTATAGGTATAGATTAGTAGAGATATATTATAGGTGCCAACGTGACAGATGGTGAGTCGATGAATATGTGAACATTGTAGGCTTTGTAGATTCCCAGATCTTGCTAACTTCGTTATACTTATCTTGTTTTATGTATGTTTTGTATAGTATATAGTATCACTGTACTTAAGTTCAGAAAGACTCATTGGTACAGTCGGTATTCGTACTTGCGATCTTTGTGTCGCAGGCAACTACTCAAACCACTCGGCCACCACGGCTTATCTTATATGTATAAAAAGTATGTACCGTATTTACTTTCATGTGCATTTATAAAAAGAAATACTGCTAAGTATAGTAAAATTTACATTTTTTTTCCATCTATCTGTCTATTGCGGCTAAACTCCGGATTGGCTGGACCGATTTTGACGGAACTTTCATTGACTAAGTAACTTGGGATATATAGTAAAATTGGCGCTAGTAAAACCGAAAGCCGAGAGCCGTGGTGGCCGAGTGGTTCGAGCAGTTGCCTGCGATGCAAAGGTCGCAAGTTCGAATCCCGACTGTACCAATGAGTTTTTTCTGAACTTAAGTACAGTGATTAGTCACACCACGAGCTTTACGGTGAAGGAAAACATCGAGAGGAAACCTGCATACGTCTGAAAAGAAATTCAAAGGCGTATGTATAGTCGTGCTTGAGTAACGGCGATGGACTCGCCATCTGTCACGTTGGCACCTAATATACCTCTGGCGGAAAGTGGGTGTGTGGGTATTACCTATACACCTCTGCCTACCCCTTCGGGGACCCTTGTGGGAAGGCGTGAGGATATATTAAAACCGAAAGCAGACCTAGAAATGGCAAAAAAACTTACAATCAGGCAAAAATCCAGCAGGCTCGCCTTCAGAAAACGTTGTGCCCAGCGCTCTTGGAATGCCCACAAAAATAAACACACATATAATAATATAGCTAATGCAAACCATATTTAGGACTAAAGGGCTAATTTCCAACGACACGAGTTTACACGACTAATGTCAATGACTTTCTGACATATTATGCTTACGGACGTCCCTAAGTTACAAGGTCACGTGCCATAGTGCGAGGCGATACAGTAAACAAACTTCCGAAGTCGCCAATGATTTTCTGGCGATTGCTATATCTGGCTTATCGCTTCGTAGATCACCTTCACACTTGTCTGTATAACCTTAAGAATCAAATTTTTACTATGTGTAGGAGTTGTAGGGTTTACTTGACATAGGCATAAGAAGCAGCTTCAAGCCCCGTATCGTAATCGTAGTCGGAATCGTTGAATTTGTCTTACTACTTGAATTATAAATGCCAAATGTTGTTACTCAATCACGCCAGAACGAATTTGGATGAAGATTTCATCCAAACAGAGATAGATAACAGGCCGGATGAACACATATTATATCGTTTATTTAAAAAAACTCACCACAAAAATACAATAGACACCACAACAAAGAGCCGTGGTGGCCGAGTGGTTCGTGCAGTTGCCTGCGACGCAAAGGTCGCAAGTTCGAATCCCGACTGTACCAATGAGTTTTTCTGAACTTAAGTACAGTGATTAGTCACACCACGAGCTTTACGGTGTAGGAAAACATCGAGAGGAAACCTACATACGTCTGAGAAGAAATTCAAAGGCGTGTATGTATAGTCGTGCTTGAGTAACGGCGATGGACTCGCCATCTGTCACGTTGGCACCTAATATACCTTTGGCGGAAAGTGGGTGTGTGGGTATTACCTATACACCTCTTCCTACCCCTTCGGGGACCCTTTCGATCTTGATTAATCTTAATCTTTAATTATCTGAATGAAAATAGCGGAGAAACTCCTCCATGAATTTCCAACAAGACTTGAGTTTTATACTGAATATTGTATTATTTTTTATAAATGTTCAAAAACTTATTTTGAGCTACTGTTAACGTATTGTACTACATACACGGAATGTTTAAGGATCACTTTTGGATACCATCCATTTTTGATTACAAAAGATGTAAGTGCCAGTATTGAAAATATGTCGACGGCATTTCCCGTACCCCGTCACCAGTTCCATGGTGAGCGGTTACCCTCCTCTATGTACTATTAAGGGTATCTCTTGCTCCGAGCGTGAGTAACGGCTATAGAGCCGCGTTCTGTCACGTTGACACCTAAAAAATACCACAACGCTACCTACACCTTCGAGGATCACTGTCGGAAGGCTTCGAGGACCATTGTTAGAAGGCTTTTAAATGTATATATATATATATATATATATCCTCACGCCTTCCCACAAGGGTCCCCGAAGGGGTAGGCAGAGGTGTATAGGTAATACCCACACACCCACTTTCCGCCAGAGGTATATTAGGTGCCAACGTGACAGATGGCGAGTCCATCGCCGTTACTCCAGCACGACTATACATACGCCTTTGAATTTCTTCTAAGACGTATGCAGGTTTCCTCTCGATGTTTTCCTTCACCGTAAAGCTCGTGGTGTGACTAATCACTGTACTTAAGTACAGAAAATGTCATTGGTACAGTCGGGATTCGAACTTGCGAGGCTTTTAAATGTTTTTCTTTATTATTGAATGTGACAATATATCAGTATGAACGGAAGTAGGAAATATCACACCTTTTTTCTGTGAAACCTTCGAGCAAACACAGTGATATTACATCACTAACACGGTAATATTACATCACTGTAATATAATTATTATATGACCCTGTTGGACTGGCGATCAAGCCCTTGACCCGCAGCTCTAGGGGCAGGGATCACAAAGTTTTATTGCGTTCAATCCTCGCCCGGAATAGAACTAACGTGGCCTATGAACACGTGTTATAATTCTTAAAGTGAGTTATAAAGAGTATGTAATTAGCTTAAACAGTTGCAGCAGCAACAGCTTAAGCAGTTGAGATGCGATCCCTTCGAAAAATGAGCGGAGTAACGATCTTAGATCGAATCCGCAATGAAGAGATCCGCAAATCAACTGGCGTGAATGAGGGCGTGATTGTAAAGATGAAGAAAGGCATGTTACGTTGGTTTGGACACATAGAAAGGATGAGTGAAGAAAGATTGACGAAACAGATATACAAAGCGAAAGTGTGTGCAAGAAGAGGCAGAGGAAGGCCACGGTCTAACTACCCTGATTAATTCGATCGGACTCTCAAGGTAGCTCTAAACCGCATATATGAAGAGATTGAATAATATAGGTGTTGAAGAGAGAACTGGCGCGTTACTCTCATTCCTACCCTCGTAAGGGACTTGTGAATATATATATGTTTTGTTTTATATATAGCTAGCTGTCCCGCCCATCTTCGCTTGGGTGAAAAACGGTTGAAGCGCCACCTATCGGGTCCAATTGTAAATCTAAACCAAGAAAGACAATTTCATTAAAATCGATCCAACCGTTTACGATTCTACAAAGGACATTCATTTTTACCGGCCACGCGTTGCTGTGGGTAAGGTTTTTGTTATATTACATTGTAAATATATAAATGAGTTTTTCTGAACTTAAGTACAGTGATTAGTCACACCACGAGCTTTACGGTGAAGGAAAACATCGAGAGGAAACCTGCATACGTCTGAGAAGAATTCAAAGGCGTATGTATAGTCGTGCTTGAGTAACGGCGATGGACTCGCCATCTGTCACGTTGGCACCTAATATACCTCTGGCGGAAAGTGGGTGCGTGGGTATTACCTATATACCTCTGCCTACCCCTTCGAGGACCCTTGTGGGAAGGCGTGAGGATATATTATATTATTATTATATAAATATATAAATAAATACTTACTCAATCCAGTTAACAGATATCGCCATCTGTTAGCTCCGTTGGGAATTAACAGATAATTGTGTCTGCCAAATAATAGACAAATCATTTGCAATAAAATAATATTGCGACTATAAATTGAGATGTAAGCTATCCTTCAAGTTGGATAAAACTGCACACGGTGTGCAAATTCCATTAAAATCGGTTCAGTAGTTTAGGAGTCTATAGCGGACAAACAACGTGACACGTGATATATATATATTAAGACTAGCTGTCTCGCCCAGCTTCGCCCGGGTGAAAAAGTTAAACTTACTGATCCACGATCGCAGCGCCACCTATCGGGTCCAATTGTGATGTAAGCTATCCTATCTTTCAAGTTGGGTCAAAGTGCACACGGTGTGCAAATTTGGTCAAAATCGGTTAAGTAGTGGCGCGTAATTTATATAATACTAGCTTATGTCCGCGGCTTCGCCCGCGTGGAAAGAGCAACATACATATTTTTGCCTTTATCATATTAGAGCTCTGAATCTTTCGGGATTCAAATGTATCCTATGTCTTAATCCTGGATATAAGCCATCACCATTTTAGTAAAACGGCATTTTTTTCTGTCGTAAAAATGATTTATTTTTCAATAAAAAGTATCCTATTTTACTTCTAATACCTCCAAGAATATTTGTACAAAGTTTTATGATTAACGGTTAAGTAGTTTTTACGTGAAAGCGTAACAAACAAACTTACATTCACATTTATAATATTAGTAAGGATGTATTAAGAAGATAAGATAAGATTAAGAAGACACTGTATTGTATATACTTACAATCTGACATATCATCGCCAATAAGGTCGAAAATTGAACTGAACTCATTTTGTGCACACGCGAAACTAACAACTAAAACGATTGAAAATATTTTATGGAACATCATTTTAACGCGACTGTACATTAGTGACAGAAAATAAAAGTAAAAATCTGCTTATTATTAACTCTAAAATATTTGAAAAATTTGCATGTTCTCATTGCGCCTAGTAGTACTAGGGCTGCGTTAAAGCTTAAAAGCCATACCTAGTCGACAGAGTAGGAAAACAAATGGAGTTTCTTCCCGCAAGCGCTCCGGCTGTGGAATGAACTCCCTATTGAAGTTTTACCTAGAGCGTACAGCATGTAGCTCTTCAAAAATGGTGTAAAATGTTCTTGCAGGATCGTAAGCGCGCGAGTGATGCGCCTGATGTTGCAAGCAAAAGGCGGTTGCAGCTATTTAGGCATATTTCACAATAAAAATAAAAAACACGTTCAATGTGACAACCCTAATCACGGATATGTGAATTCTGGTACAATCGACGGTAAAATTTCTTCTAATAATTATAAATGTGTCAGTTTGAGTGTTTGTTAATTAATCGCGCAAATCTTTGAAATTTGGAGTAAGTTTTATACAGGATAGATAACTAGGATTTATAGATGATGTTGTGTTAAAAAATACTACTTATTATAACATACATACATATCATCACGCCAAGTCCCTAACGGGGTAGGCAGAGAGTATAGAGCGCCAGTTCTCTCTAGACTTACATACCTCTTTCGCTTCGTCCACATTCATCAGACTCTTCATACATGCTCGTCGGTTTCGAGTACTCTTAACGTTCCCGTCCTTCAGAGTCCGATCTATTTGGGTAGATGGTTGGAACATTGGCAGCTATCTTTCTCTTCTTGCACACACTTTTGCTTTGTATATCTGTTTCGTCAATCTTTCTTCACTCATCGCTTCTAATGTGTCCAAACCAACGTAACATGCCTTTCTTCATCTTTACAATCACACGCCCTCATTCACGCCAGTTGATTTGCGAATCTCTTCATTGCGGATTCGATCTAATATCGTTACGCCGCACATTTTTCGAAGAGATCGCATCTCAACTGCATTCAAGCTATTTTCATACTTCCTCTGACATGCCCAGGATTCGCTGCCATACAATAAGGTAGGTACCAATATCGCGTTGTGGACAGCAACTCGAGCATTCTTGCTCAGACTTTTACTGCCCATCAACGCCGACATGGCTCCATTCACCTTATTTCCGGCAGTTATCCTTCTTTCAATATCTTTTTCATACTTTCCATCTCGTGTGAACATGCTTCAAGATATACAAATTCATTCACTTGCTCTAGAATTTTGCCATTTACCGATACTGCTTCACTCGGTCACTTGTTCATCTCTTTCGAATACCAGAGACAGTCTGCCAGCGTTTAGGCGCTGACCCTTCTTTTCATTCTGCTTTCATTATGCGCTGACGCAGTTCGCCCTCTGATGACGCCAGTAAAACCGCGTCATCGGCGTATAATAGGCAGTTGACCACTAAGTTTCCCATTTTCACTCCACATCCGTTCGTTCTTAGTGCTCTCAGACGGTTATCTAGATATATAATGAACAGCCAGGCAGACATGATACACCCTTGTTTGACCCCCGACTTCACATCAAACCAGGGTGACATCTCACCATTAACCCTAACGCACGCCCCGCTATCACTATAGAGTGATTTCACGGCATGCAGTAGGGAACTGCTCACTCCATATCCAGGCAACACGTCCCAGAGTTCCTTTCGTACGACTCTATCAAACATATTATAAAATAAAGTATATGCGTGTAACACCGCGGGGCTCAAGCTATCTAGCACTATCCTGCACTATTAAGGTCTATTCGAAGTACCCGCATGCGTATATGCAAATTGCAAATGCGAAAGGTATTGTTAGTAGTCGGACGTAAATATTTAGTATTTGGTAAATTATGAGACTATAAAAATACAGTGAACCGTCGTGGCTGATTGGTTCGAGTAGTTGCCTACAGCATAAAGAGTTAGTGTACCAAGGAGTTATTCTGAACTTAGGTACCGTTATTAGTCACACCACGAGTTTTGTGGTGATAGAAAACATCGAGGGGAAGTCTGCATATTTACGAAGAAGTTCAAAGGCGTGTGTATAGTCGTGCTTGAGTAACGGCGATGGACTCGCCATCTGTCACGTTGGCACCTAATACACCTCTGGCGGAAAGTGGGTGTATGGGTACTACCTACACACCTCTGCATCTTCAGAGACTCTTGTGGGCGTGAAGATGTAGATGAACAATTAGATCATGAATATGAATATATATTTTTATTCGAAAGGGACTTAAAAAAACAACGTAAAATATGTAGATTCTTTATGTTTCTTTTCATCCCTTGCACACCCTACCACCGGCGCCCATAGCTGCGGAAGCCTATACTTTAAGCACATAAGAAGTATTACTTACTCAAAAAGCTTAGCAATACGTTTGGACTCACATAATTGCTAATATTTTTGATAAGGCGCTTGAGATTTGTTCATTTTGATTTCATGGTTCGTTTAAAAAATATCTCAAGTTTAGTATAATTTGATGAATATGAAGACCACGTTCCGATTACAGCCGTGGTGGCCGAGTGGTTCGAATAGTCGCCTGCAGCATAAACATTGCAAGTTCGAATCCCGACTGAACCAATTAATATTACTGAACTTTTAAGTACAATGATTCACACCACGACCTTTACGGTGAAGGAAAATATCGAGAGGAAACCTGCATACGTCTGAGAAGAAATTCACTACCTTCATACCTCTGCCTAGCTGTATAACTAACACTCAAAAGACATAGACATTGTGTATCTTTTGAGTCGTGAGACATGTCTGACACTAAAGACTTACATATTGACTACCAAAAAAAATTATGAAATTAGTTGAATCTTGATACTTGTATACTATTCTGTTGAATCCTGACATAATTTTGAGACTAATTCGTTAGATCTTGTACTTCTTTTTCTTCTTATACTTGTTCGAGTTATTTGATAGATAACGTCATTACTGTGTTCAGGGAATTGAAACTAAATGAATACCTGCCAGAGTTATAGGTACTGTGCTGGCAACATAATGGGACGAACCCCTCTGCTGCCAACACAATACTTTCCCCCTACCCAAGGAGCTAATTATTGGAAACCTTATTCATCGCGCCGGAATACAACACAAAAAAAATATTATTTGACTACGGAATTAACTACGGACAAACTATAAGGTGGAGGTTCTGCCCCAGTCGGGTAGCTCGAACGGGAAGCCCGCAATGCCCTAACTCTTTTAAAACCTCTTTCGCTACATCTACATTTATCAGTATGCTGGGTTCGAGTACTCTTGAACATGTCCAAAATTTTGTGACAAATCCACTTCAAAGGTAGTTCTTTATAATAAAGGCAAATAATAAATATATTTTGTTTCAAAGGTAAATGCGGTGCAAGTGAACTTGAAAGTGTGAAAAGATTCCTGCAGGGTCGGCAACGCGCGAGTGATACCCCTGGTATTGCAAGCGTCCATAGGCGGCGGTAACCGCTTACCCTCAGGCGGACCGCATGCTTGTTTGCCACCCAAGTGGTATAAAAAAAAAAAAAAAACTTGAAAAAAAATTTTTTTGCCTCATCAACATTCAAAACTTCAAAAGAATGTATGAACTTGAGAAACTTTCAAACCCTAAAATGTATATATTCTACTTGTCTGTTATAAAACAATGAACGCGAATATTACTCGCTAACTTGTAGCGCATGCGAAAAGACAGCCTTTTCTATTTATTTCCTATTTAGGGGCCTCCCACCACTAAGAAAATGGCTACTCGAAACCAGTGTAGCGCGTGTGTCGACGCGTGCGCACGTCGCAGCCAACGGCGCAAAAACGAACCACAAGTGTTGTGTGATCGATCGAAAATTAAAATTTTAAAGTGTCAGAGTGACAGTGTTTTAAAACGACAGTTCTTTTTTCGAAAGTGACATTAGGTAGTGTTCTTTATTTGATTTTTTGCAAAAAACGGATTGTGAGGTAAGTTGGATTGTTTTTAACTTTGTAGATAGGCTGGAGGTGTGTGATCGAATCGGCAATATTTTTTTGTGTGGCAATGTAATAGCAGTTTCTCGGTTGTTTTGCAACTTATTTCGTATTTACGAGACTGGGTTCTTTTTGTTAACAACGTTCTTAACATACCTAAACTTGGAATTGTAAAAACAAAGAATATGTTAGCTTACTACTAATTGTGAAACTATATATTTACCACATGAAAATGGTTCATTATTCAATATAAGTTACTATAAGTTACAGGCACGACGTAATTTAGTTTTCTTAGAAACATTTATTTCTACTCAATTCATGTTTATGTCATCCTAACGATCCATAAAATCCTATTAATACGCTAAACGTCAAACGTCAACATAAAAATCATTTTCTGTGTGGCGTTATAACTCTTGATTGAATCTGCAATGCAGAGATTCGCAAAGCAGCTGGCGTGAATAAGGGCGTGATTGTAAAGATGAAGAAAGGCATGTTATAGTAGTTTGGACATACAGAAAAGATCAGTTTGTAGGCTGGCAGAAGCGAACATGCCTGGAAGGAGCAGAGAAAGACCTCCTTTTACCTTTAATTAACGTACCACTGAGTTTATCTGAATTTGAGTACAGTTATTAGTCACAATACGAGCTTAACGCTGAAGGAAAACATCGAAATCGAATTTCGAATCGGAATTCAAAGGCGTACATATGTACTGTGGTGCTTGACTAAAAATATGTCTCTGGCGCAAAGAGGGTACACCTCTGCTTACCCCTTCGGGACCCTTGTGAGAAGGCGTGAGCATATAATTAAGAATGGGAACAATTGAAGTGAATTTTTTTTCTAGAGAGAACTGGCACCCTACTGCCTTTGTCTCCCGTGAGAGACTCTTGATGGTATGAATATGTAGGTAGTTCATGTCTTTTCATACATAAAAATCTGTTCTTTTGTGATGATACATTTTGCTATTTTTAAATACATAACGCCACGGGGCGTAGGTAGTCTAACATAGGAGCGCAGGTTGTTCTTGCGGTGATTAAGGTTTAAGGAGCTCCTAGAGGAGGCACTGTTTTTACAGTAGATATGTATTAGCACTGCGAACTTCTCCCTCGAATAAATAAATACAAGATTTTCTAGTATAAAATTCGAATTTTTTACTTAAATACGCTGCCGTTGAAATTAAAATGCAGGTATTTATTTTTGTAAGCCTCATTACCCATTGAACTGAAATGCTTAGTTTCTTGTTAAGAAATAAAAAAATCGTTAAGGCGAACCGATTTTCATGAGCAATTTATTTTTCTAGGGTTGCTAGCGTTAATAAACTGCATAACTCTGCTCTTCAGCGGCAGGAGATCAAAGGCTGTTTTTATCTTCAATCGTAAAATCTTAATATAAACTTTTTAATACTTCATCTTGTTCACGCCTCCCACAAGGGTCCCCGAAGGTGTAAAAGTAGGTAACAGAATACCATCTTTTATAAATGCAATGTTCGTAAATATGAACAGATGTTGGTTTCTCAATCACGCCGGAACGGTTGAACGGATTTTTTTTTTATACAACAAGAGTGGCAAACAAGCATACGGCCCACCTGATGGAAAATGGTTACCGTAGCCTATTTACGCTCACGATACCGAAGAATCACTTGCGCGTTGCCACTCTGTGTTTGGAGAGTTATACTGTGCTGACAGCATAATGGGTTTAATCCCTCTGCTTCCAACACAATGTAACAATCCTCCCCAAGGAGTTCATTACTGGATACCTTATTCACCACGTAGGAACACAACACAATAAATTGTGTTATTTGGCTACGGACTTCTATAAGGTGGAGATCCTGCCCCAGTCGGGCAGCTCCGAATTCGAACGGGAAACCTGTTATGCCCCCTCTCTTAATTCTTCTCTCTAATTAGATGAAATATAGCACGAAGATAGATTATAAGCTCGATTAAAATAATAAATAAATACCTTGGGACAATCGACATAGACCCAAACTAAGAAAAGCTTGTACTGTGCACATTGGACAACGATATACAGACATTTCTAGACCAAATTAGGGACGTCTTGAAAAAGGCCAGGTCAAGAATACTCTAAACCGAAGAGCATGTACAAGTATGTAAAGATCATAGCAAGTGGAAAGAAGTGGTCTCTGCCTACCCGTACGGGAAAGAGGCGTGATTATATGTATGTATGTATGTAAGCACTGTCCTGGGTGCATTTATATTTTGTAAATGCTCGTGACTGTATAGCTAATAGCAATTTCGCTTAACAAAACTACTTGAACATGTTGTATTGCCCAGTTAATAGTAACGAATGGTGAGCGAACGCGGGGGCGTGCCTTTAATGATTTCTGAACGAACTAACGTCGAGTATATGTTTGTAACTGATTTAGATTTTAGGTCACGGACCCAGAACTTCTAAGTCTTAATGGGAACTGTTAAAGGCAACTATGTAGCAAAAGCATTGTACATTGAGCATTCAGTATTTAGCCTAAACGTGTTGTTCCGAACTAAGCCAAGCTTGTACAATGGTATCTAGACAACCATATATATGTACGTATATAGATTTGGTATATGCCCAGCGGGAATAGAACCGTATTCAAGTTTTTGCCGTATAATTGTTGACCTTCCTCTACACCTTTTCAAAGACACTCTTGCATTGTATATAATTTCCATAAGCCAACGTTACATGCTTTGCATCTCTGCAATCACACCCTCGTTCACGTCAGTTGGTTTGCGGATCTCTTCATTGTCGATTTCATCTAATATCGTTACGCCGCAGATTTTACAAAAGGAACGCATCTACGTATCCCCATACCTTGGAAGCACAAAGGTCTCGCACTTCGCGTTTCCAAAGGAGTTTCCTTCCGCGAACGCTCAGGCTGGCTGGCTCCCCGTTGAGGTTCCCCTGGATAGTACAGCATGGAGCTCTTCATGAAGGGCGTGAATAGATTCCTGCAGGGTCGGCAGCGCGCGAGCAATTCTCCTGGTGTTGCATGTCATCTCCTGTGTCCATGGGCGGCGGTAACCGCTTACGATCAGGCGGATCGCATGCTTGTTTGCCACCCATGTGGTATGAAAAAAACTCAGTAGCATTTAAATATATTATATATATCCTCACGCCTTCCCACAAGGGTCCCCGAAGGGGTAGGCAGAGGTGTATAGGTAATACCCACACACCCACTTTCCGCCAGAGGTATATTAGGTGCCAACGTGACAGATGGCGAGTCCATCGCCGATACTCAAGCACGACTATACATACGCCTTTGAATTTCTTCTCCGACGTATGCAGGTTTCCTCTCGATGTTTTCCTTCACCGTAAAGCTCGTGGTGTGACTAATCACTGTACTTAAGTTCAGAAAAACTCATTGGTACAGTCGGGATTCGAACTTGCGACCTTTGCGTCGCAGGCAACTGCTCGAACCACTCGGCCACCACGGCTTATAATTATAGCATTTAAATTATTTTCATATTTCCTCTGTCATGGCCGCGATCTTCTGAAACATATACCTCTGTATATTCTCCTTCACCGTAAAGCCAACAACAATAATGAAATGTAAAAAGACATTATTACAATCGTGATTCCAAATTCAACATTTAGCGACCCCTGCTTATTAGACTGGTAACATTATTTGCATAGTATCTTTATAAGCGAGTCGGGTATGCCTTAGCCCAAGTGCAACCAGATGGTCAACGGTGGTCATCGGTCCGTGTCGAGCGAACGGTAACCGTTGTGACCACCGGTACTGATGTTACGATAATTTACCAATGTAACCGATTTTGTTTTTTATCCGTGCCTCCGTGGTAATCCGAATCCTCCTTCGATTTTTGTTGTTGCTTATCTTATAACATTACGTCCTCACGCCTTCCCACAATAGAACCCGAAGGGGAGGCAGAGGTGTATAGTTAATACGCACAGACCCACTCTCCTAAAGATAAGCCACTTGCCTATCTTATTACAAGCTATAAATATTCACGCCTTCCCACAAGGGACTCATACAGTACTATTGTATATTTCTTTACGGAGAGGCATGTACTATTACAGGTATTTTTTTGTCACTAACGTTTATTGTAAAAACCTACAATTACTAAAGATCTTATTCTTATATGTTAAATATATATATACTTCACGCCTTCCCACAAGGGTCCCCGAAGGGGTAGGCAGAGGTGTATAGGTAATACCCACACACCCACTTTCCGCCAGAGGTATATTAGGTGCCAACGTGACAGATGGCGAGTCCATCGCCGTTACTCCAGCACTACTATACATACATACGCCTTTGAATTTCTTCTCAGGCGTATGCAGGTTTCCTCTCGATGTTTTCCTTCACCGTAAAGCTCGTGGTGTGACTAATCACTGTACTTAAGTGCAGAAAAAACTCATTGGTACAGTCGGGATTCGAACTTGCGACCTTTGCGTCGCAGGCAACTGCACTCGGCCACCACGGCTCTATTCTTAACTTTTTAATACTGTATCTTATTCACGCCATCCCACAAGGATCCCCAAAGGAGTAGGCAGAAGTGTAACACAACACCGTATTTTCGCCTCACATATATATTTTTAGGCGCCAACGTGACGGATGGCCAGTCCATCCCCTTTTTTCATATTATTCCTCTGACATAAGTTTTCCGTTTTTATTTGCAGAAGTCCCTGTTTAGACCAGCGGACTCAATTTAAACCAACTGCGTTATTTCCACTATTTTAGTTCACTATTTTTAATAGACTCTGTAATTTTATGGAGTTTATTTTTACTATAAATTTTTCTATAATTTTTCTATTTACACGCTAAATTTTCTCGACTTGTATTTGCTTTTTTTTTTTCATTTTGTACATAATTATTAGGTTAAGCTACAAAATATCCTGAACGAGTGGCAAATGTCCAAATTGAAATCTAAGGAGGCTGTATGGTCACGTTTGATCTCATCTCTTGCGTAATACTTTCGCTGATTACGTTGAATACCGGTTCCCAGCGATCAGGCCTCACTAGCCACTTGATATGTAGTATTATGTATGAGGGTATTTTTATACAAAGTATAGTTTTACCTTAACCTTTTTTAAGCTTTATTTCTTTCTGGAAACATATTATATGTGTAAAACAACTTATAATAAAATATAACAATATATCCTCACGCCTTCCCACAAGGGTCCCCGAAGGGGTAGGCAGAGGTGTATAGGTAATACCCATACACGCACTTTCCGCCGGGGGTATATTAGGTGCCAACGTGACAGATGACGAGTCCATCGCCGTTATTCCAACACGACTATACATACGCCTTTGAATTGCTTCCCAGACGTATGATGGTTTCCTCTCGTTGTTTTCTTTTACCGTAAAGCTCGTGGTGTGACTAAATGACTAAATGTTTAATTTTAATGTAAATGTCTATGCATGTATGTATTTATACAACTTTAAGTTGCCATAGTTACGCTATTTTATTGAAAGAAAACTTCGGGAGGACTACAAGACATGTTTGACAGGAAATTCGAAGACATACATACATATTGTATAGTCGTGCTGTAGATACGGCGACGGTTTGCCTTCTGTCACGTTTGCACCTAAATACGGCTACACACTACACTTCTGCCTCATCCCTTTACAAGTTCGCTCGGGCGACAAGTGTTATTAAACCTGACAGGAAATGATCACACCAAACAATGTCTTTTCCGTCATATTTCTTTATTTATGTATAGTCGTGCTTGAGTAACGGCGATGGACTCGCCATCTGTCACGTTGGCACCTAATATACCTCTGGCGGAAAGTGGGTGGGTGGGTATTACCTATACACCTCTGCCTACACCTTCGGGGACCCTTGTGGGAAGGCGTGAGGATATATTATTAATATTTCTTTATTTGCGTAGGCGAGAGGGAAGCATCGAGAAGTCAGCTGCTTGCCTCCACAGTGTAGATAATGTCAACGCCCAAGTTGCAACACTAGTGGGTGTAGAGGCCGTTTTTCAATTTTGTACATGAATATTGCCTACACTGTGTCCGGTCGAAACGATTCACTGTGACATAATATTTACAACACACTTTTAGTAAGTAGCCGTAATTCCGGTGCCTATAAAAATGCATTTCCGAATCCCGAATCCCGAATTGCTACATTAGCAATTAGTTTTTCAGAATCTAAGAAGAGCGATTAGTCACGACACGAGCTTTACGGTGAAGGTAAACATAGAGAGGGAACCTGCATACGTCTGAGAAGCATTTCAAAGGCTTTCAAATTAATTGTCATGCTTCAGTAACGGCGATGGATTCGCAATCTGTCACGTTGATACCTAAAATATCTGCGGTGAAAAGTGCGTGTGGATACTATATACCCTTGCCTACCCCATTGTGGACCTCTATGGGAAGGCGAGAAGATATTATTAAAAAATATTCTCCGCGTATTTAGTTTAAATATAGTATTAATTCTTTGTCTGTACTTCTCATTATGAATATTGTATGGTAAATATGACCTTTACAGCGGTAAATTTTCATATAACCCAATTTAGGAACAGTGCAAGGCAATTAAACCTGCAGTCGCTTATTGGCTTAATGGCTTCGTTAATCTCATAATTACTAACACCACGTGATGTCAAATTTAATATGTATTAAAAATCGACGGTGTCTGTTTGTACGCGCTAATCTTAGAAAACACTGATTCGACTTAAAGCAATCTTTTAGTATTAGATAGCCCATTTATTGAGAAAAGCTTTAAGCTAGATTTGCTATGTTTCGTTCTAGAAAAAGAAAGTACGAATGAAATAAAAGTATCCCATTTGTTGGCCTATACAGATTACAACCGTTCGCTGTTTATCACCGAACGACAATCCTCAAGCAATATTAGCGTACGATATGACCACTAGTGCGATGTAAGTGAATGTTCTAATATTACACACCCACATTTCAGTGGAATTATTTTAAGAACGTGACAGATGGCGAGTCTATCGCCGTTTCTCAAGCACGTCTGTATATACATACTTCTTTGAATTAATTTGTCAAACGTATCAAATGCAGGTTTCCTGTCGATAGCTTCCTTTACGGTAAAGCTTGTGGTGAGACTAATTACTGTACAATATGTACGTGCAGTATGACTCTTTGGTACATTTGGGATGCAAACTTGCAATATTTGGGTTGTAGATGACTTCTCGAACCACTCGGCCATCACGGCTCATTCATGACGGTAATTACTTTAACTAAAATATAGGTTACTGTAATTTAAACGGGGTTAATACGACAAAAATAAATCGCTATGCGTGTACGTGCTATATTGCCGAGTACGTACGGGTACAAATTCCCACGCTGAGTGGTTTAAATTAAACACATTCTCCATAATTTTGTAGGATAATGATTAATAGGGAATCGAGATAAACGGTATGGTGTTTTTATGAGTCTCATAAACTGTGTTGTTGTGGTCTGTAGTGTGTAATATCGGTTACATAGTTGTGCAGAAAAGCCACGGTAACCGAGTAGCTCCAATGGTACCAATGAGTGTTTCGAAACTTAACTACAATGATAAGATACACCACGAGCTTTTTTTATCATAATTCTTCTTTACTGCTATTCCACTTACAATAATATCACGATAATATCAGGGTGTACAGAGGACCCTGCGGGGCACAGCAACTTGTGAGAGGGACACAAATTATAAAAAGGGGAACAATGGTGGTACTTGCTAACTTATTCTAACCTTAAAATATAAACATAACTTAAATTTATTTACCGAAAAAATATATATTAACAGAAACTTAAAAAAGAAAAATATTTATATAAATAGAAACTTAAGAAACTATTTTCAGGAAACAATGATCTAATCTTATCTTGCATAAACTGTTCAATAGTGTAATAACATTTTTCAAAAAAAAATTCTTTAACTAATTTTATACTTTTATTAAAATTATTTTCACTCCTTATTCTATTAGGGAGTTTATTAAATATATTAATTGACATAACGAAGGGGCTGTTAGTGTGTAGTGTCAATCTTGATGTTGGTTTAATTAATATCGAAAGAATACCTGCATACGTCTGAGAATAAATTAAATGACGCATAGTCGTGCTTAAGTAACTGTGTTACGGTAAAGTAACGAATCTCGACATTTCAGTACACCATCGTCATCACAAATTTAAGAGCTGGGCTCTTGTCGGCGTCTCTGATGCAGTCCCCTCCATTCGCTTCTGTCCAGCGCAACCTCCTTGATCTCTTTATACGTCACGAGAGACACTTTTTCTTTGATCTGACCCATGTATGTTAATCTTGGTCTTCCTCTTCCTCTCTTCCCCTATACCTTTCCTTCTAAGATGTTTCTAAAGAAGCTATCATGTCGTATAAAGTAGCCTATCATCTTTCCTCTTCTATTCTCGACTGTTTCCAGCAGAATTCTTGTTTCTTTGACTCTTTTCAGCACGTCTTCGTTTTTCAACCTTTCCGTCCAGCTGATTTTTTCCATCCTTCTCCAGCACCACATTTCAAATGCCTCCAACACCTCTCTATCCCTCTTTGTCATTGTCCACGTCTCACAACCATATAGTGCTGTGCTCAAGATAGATACAATACTTACATTATTATATATTACAGTAGTGTCAAATACTATATAAACAAAGAAGTTTTCTTCCGCGAACGCTCAGACTGTGGAATGAGCTCCCCGTTGAGGTTTTCCCTGGAGAGTACAGCATAGAGTTCTTAAAAAGGGGTGTGAAAAGATTCCTGCAGGATCGGCAACGCGCAAGTGATACCCCTGGTGTTGCAAGCGTCCATAGGCGAGGGTAACCGCTTTCATTAGTCCATAGGCGGACCGCATGCTTGTTTGACAACCAAGTTGTATAAAAAAAAATTACTACGCGGATGATACTGCAGGCCACTTACATACAAAGAACAAACATCCAACCGTAATCTACATACAATGATGTCATTCCCGCTCGTAATTTATCTAGCCTTATTTGACACAGCTCCTTACAAGGAGTTTGGAGGCGAGTCCTTGAATGCATTCTAGCTCAGACATTGAAAAATACATCCTATGTCTACATGTTTTAGATTCAAAATTAAATAGCCATTCATAGTACTTTGAAACAAAAATTCTAATTAACAATTAGATAGATTAGAGAATGTTGGTTTGTTAATACTAGTAAATATGTTTAATTAATATATTAATAATAAATATGTTTTTTTGCGTCTTTTGATTTTGCTTTACGTCATTTTAATAATAAGTAGTCATCATGACAGGCGGGCTGGAACATATCTCGCTCAGAGAATCAGCATTGCTATCCAGCGTGGCAATGCTGCTAGTCTTCTTGGCACGTTGCCTCGGGATACCGATTTGGGACAAATATTTTATCTGTAAGTAGTTAGTTTCAACTGTTCTTTGTAAATATTATTAATTGTTGTTATTGTAAATATCTAGTAGTCATCAATAAATAATTATAATATCTATATATGTATAAAAATGTTATGTTGGTTTGTGTACGCTTCAAAAACTCATAAAGTTCTGCACCGATCGAGCTGAATTTTTTGCATGATATATAATCCGCATCAAGGATTTTTTTTATCTATTTTTTGCATCAGTCACATCACATATCCACAGCGAAGCGTGGCAGGGTACAGCTAGTTAATTATAGATTAAGACGCATTTACTATCGCTCGCTCGTATCGGTCTCTAGGAATAGTCAAATAGTGACTAGGGGTTGGTTTAAATATGGCTTAATATTGCAAAGGGAGACTAGTCATACCATATACCTATCTTACTAATATTATAAATGTGAAAGTTTGTAAGTTTGGATGTTTGCGGATCTTTCACGGCCAAACGGCTGAACCGATTTGGCTGTAAGTTGAAATGGTGATAGCTTATACCTAGGAATAGGACATAGGCTACTTTATTTTTATTTTAAGCCCTGAAGAATTCAATTTTCATATTATAATGTATGATGCTCTTTCACGGCATAGCGGCTGAACCGATTCTAGCAGGAAAATTTCCAAAGCTACTTTTTCGAACTCCACGCGGGTGAAGCCGCGGGCATAAGCTAGTTATACATACATACATATCATCACATCATCGTAAAGTGAAGATAACAGATTGGAAACCCGTTAAAATATACCAATGAGTGTTATTGTACCATATATTTTTATTTATACAACAAGAGTGGCAAACAAGCATACCTGATGGTATATTATTCATAGTGTTGATAAATTGTTTTCCGTAATGTTAACTCACGCCCTCACGCCTTTACGGTCCCCGAAGGGGTTGACAGAAGTATATTCAAAATAAAAATATTTTATTTCACATAGCCCTAGGGCTTGTGCTAGGTGCTCATCTAGATGGGCTCCCATATTGAAAGCACCTACCCAATTTCAGTCAGAGATATATTTCAGGTACCAACGTGACAGGTGGCGAGTCCATCGCCGTTACTTAAGCACGACTATACATACGTATTTGAATTTATTTCCAAATGTACACGAGTTTCCTCTCGATATTTTCCTTCACCGTTAAGTTGGTAGTGTTTTTAATCACTACACCTAAATTCAGAAAATCTCATTGGTACAGTCGGGATTCGAACTTGCAATATTTATGTTGCAGGTTGCTTGAACTACTCTGATATTACGGTGAAGGAAAACATCGTGAGGAAACCTGCATACGTCTGAGAAGAAATTCAAAAGGCGTATGTATAGTCGTGCTTGAGTAACGGCGATGGACTCGTCATCTGTCACGTTGGCACCTAATATACCTCTGGCGGAAAGTGGGTGGGTGGGTATTACCTATACACCTCTGCCTACCCCTTCGGGGACCCTTGTCGGAAGGCGTGAGGATATATATATATAATAATGATTATATTTCTTATTATTGTTTTAACTCATAACCATCTCTTTGCACTAGTCGGGTCAAAGATAATCGTCTAGGAAAATGTTTGAAGTAAATACACTTCAAACGCGCAGCTAGTTAGATAAAAAAATATAGTTTTGTTTTGTCGAAAATACCATCACGAAGACAATAAAATCCAAAAATAATTTAAACATAAAATGATGTGCGTATTTTGGACAGCCAATAACTACCTACGTGCTTGTTAAAAGGATCATAACGTTTGCTGAACAATAGGTATGTTAGCAAATGGATTGGATCGTTTCGTAGCGGGTATCGACCCACGGGCGTGGAGTTTGTTTACAACAAACAGGGCGAATTCCATCTCCAACAGTGTATTGACGAAAATGTCTTTACTATTCAAAACAACTGTCGTGAATGAGGGTGAGCTTGCCAAGAAAGTCATGTTACGTCGATATGGACATATAGGTAGACTGAATAATAATAATAATAATAAATACCTGGGACAATTCCACACAAATTGACCTAGTCCCAAATTAAGCAAAGCTTGTGTTATAGTAACTAGACAACGATATATTTACTTATATAGATAGATATATACTTAAATACATAGGACATCCAAGACTAAGGTACAAATATTCGTGTTCGTCACACAAATATCTGCCCTCAGCGGGATTCGAACCCGCTTAGTATGAAATAAGATTGAGGAAACAATATAATTTAGATGTATAATGCGAAAGTGATAAGAAAAAAACAGAGGAAGACCACGTTTCAACTATCTCAAATCGAGCAAACACTCAATACCATAGTCAAGAGTTCTCGAAACCGACGAGCATGTAATAAGAGACTGATGAATAGATGAAGCGAAAGAGATCTGTAAGTCTAGACAAAGCTGGTGCCCTACTCTCTGTCTACCCCGCGAGGGACTCATCGTGATGATTGGTCAGAACTCCTGATTGCCTGTGGGCAGATATTTGTGTGCTTAGCACGAATATATTTGTTCTTGGATATCTAATTATATATAAATATATCGTTGTTTAGTTACCATAGTGCAAACACTCCTTATTTCGGGGATATAAAGGCATGGAATGGTCCCAAGGTATTTATTATTCATTGAATGAAATTCCAAATTCCTTGAACTGACCAGATTACGCTTGTGCGTCGCGACGTCCCGTACAGACCAATGTGACTTACTGGGAGACTGCCAACTGCATTGTTTACAACAACAACACATAAATACAGATGGTGTGTGTGTGTGTGTACATACCTTTTGTCACGTCGGGCAGCTATGGAATCCGTGTTCGCAACAAACTTTATGAAGAAGAAACTTTATGAGAGAGCTAATAATAATTAACTTTTTATAATCGCTGATGAAAATAATTATGTAGCCTCCATTTTTATTGGCTGAAAACGATGTTGTTTAAAAATTATTTGTGTGTTTAATGGAAACTACAGCTGGATGTTGGAAAATATAACGAGAGTATTAACACAATATACGCGTTAATGGCCGAGTGGTTAAAATAGTCGCCTGCAACAAGAAGATTGCAAGTTCGAATCCCGACTATATTAATTAGTTTTTCTCAACATATATACAGTTATTAGTCACACCACAAGTTTTACGGTGAAGGAAAACATTGAGAAAAAACCTGCATGCGTTTGAGAAGAAATTCAAAGGCGTATGTTTAGTCGTGCTTGAGTAACGGCGAACTTAGCAATCTGTCACGTTGGCACCTAATATATATATCTGGCGGAAAATGGGCCTAGATAATTGGGCCCCATTGGGCCTTTAAATTGGTGAACGATATGATTTCCTGTTGTTCAAGCAAGAGTACTTAAACATACCCGACCTTAAGCATAAAGCCTTAATTGACGACAAGTATTGACGCAGATGACTAACAAATGAATGCTACATAGTTCGTCAAGGCTGTTACGTTATTATTGAAACCAGTCACACCCACAGACTATATATATATAATACTTAATAATGAATAACTTCATCATTATGAATAATAATGATGAAGAAAGGCATGTTACGTTGGTTTGGACACATAGAAAGGATGAGTGAGGAAAGATTGACGAAACAGATATACAAAGCAAAAGTGTGTGCAAGAAGAGGCAGAGGAAGGCCACGTTCCAACTACCTGGATCAAATAGATCGGACTCTGGAGGACGGGAACGTTAAGAGTACTCGAAACCGACGAGCATGTATGAAGAGACTGATGAATGTGGACGAAGCGAAAGAGGTATGTAAGTCTAGAGAGAACTGGCGCTCTATACTCTCTGCCTACCCCGTTAGGGACTTGGCGCGATGATATGTATGTATGTATGTACTTAATAATAACTCGCGACTACCCGCAACTTTAAGACCGTTATCGTTCTAAGCAAAAAAATAAAACTTCCGAGCCTTATATTATGATAAATGAAAGTGTTGGAAGGGGTAGACCTAGGCGGACCAAGGAGCAAATCAGGGAAGTCTTGAAAAAAGGCCAGGTCAAGAGTACCCTAAACCGAAGAGCATGTATGAAGAGAATAATGAAAGTGGACGAAGCGAAAGAAGTATGTAAGGATCGTAGCAAGTGGAAAGAAGTGGTCTTTGCCTACCTCAACGGGGAAGAGGTGATTATATGTATGTGTGTATGTTATGGGTTCCAAATTTAATTTTTTTTTGACAACTACCGTTTTTTTTTAACAAATCAATTAGTTTCAATGATTTAACAAAAAGTTTTATTATGCGAAAACACAACACACAAACAGTGTGAATATTTGTATTTTAAACAAAGCCATATATATATTAGCTTTTATTTAAACTGTAAATATCTATAAGCCCACGAGAATATATAGCATCTTATAGAATATATAGAAACCCACGGGAAGCCCAGACAACGTCGCCAGAGAGAGTAGAGCTCCAATCCTCTCTATACTCCTTCGCTTCATCCACATCCATAAATCTCTTCTTCTCTCTCTGCTCTAGTTCCGATTTCTGTTGACGATTCCATCCTTGAAGAATCGGAATGTTATTTCTAATTGTTTAGTTATAAAAAAGACAGACCGCGTCTTATGTATGTAGGCAGTAGGCAGTAGGCAGACAATCTGTTACCATGTGGCCATTAACAAGTAATTAATCTATTGGACATTACAAAATTTTGTAATGCGCTACTGGCTCGACTGAAAGGTAAATATTTCAAGGTTACCTTTTTGTTAAGTAGCAGAGTGACCTATTAAACCATTAAAATAGCTATTTGCAGTAATTCATGTTTTTCAGTAAATGTTTTTGTGCGATATAGAGGCCCCCTGACTGAGGGTTTCTTTTTATATCAGACGGGTGGAAAACAGGCATGCGGTCCGCCTGATGGTAAGCGGTTACCGCTTCGTATGGCCGTTTACAACACTAGGGGTATCACTCGCGCGCTGCCGATCCTGCAGGAATCTTTTCACACCCTTCTTGAAGAACTCCATGCGGTACTTCAGGGAAAAACTCAACGGGAGCTCATAGTACAGCCTGAGCGTTCGGGAAGGAAACTCCTGAGTGGTTCGAGTAGCCTGTAACGCAAAGACTGCCAGTTCGAACTCCGTCGTGGAACCATTGAGTAAATATATGATATATAAGATAAGTAATATATTACGTTACCACCTAAAAAAATAATTGACTTTGTATTGAGAAGAGGAAATATAATTTTTAATGTTCGAAGATTTTAAAAGGCCCGCTGTAAACGATCAGGTCTTAAAAACTGTCATAAAGTACACGAACCGTGGATGGCTAAGGAAAATGTATTGCACTTCTATTTCCCCCATTATTTTAATGTAAAGTAGGTTTAGAATTAAAAGCCGTGGTGGCCGAGTGGTTCGAGCAGTTGCCTGCGACGCAAAGGTCGCAAGTTCGAATCCCGACTGTACCAATGAGTTTTTCTGAACTTAAGTACAGTGATTAGTCACACCACGAGCTTTACGGTGAAGGAAAACATCGAGAGGAAACCTGCATATGTCTAAGAAGAAATTCAAAAGGCATATGTATAGTCGTGCTTGAGTAACAACGATGGACTCGCCATCTGTCACGTTGGCACCTAATATACCTCTGGCGGAAAGTGGGTGTGTGGGTATTACCTATACACCTCTGCCTACACCTTCGGGGACCCTTGTGGGAAGGCGTGAGGATATATTAGTTTATATTATATTAGAATTACATAACGGTTGCCTTTTTCGTGGACATAAACCTTTGCCTACTCTTTGGGAGACCGTCAATACCACCATACTGCAATGAACCTATGTAAACTAACCGTTTAAAACTTCTCAAGGTCACTGCGATTTTGCTTGGTCAGAAAAAATCCGTTAATTGATCTCAATTTACGGTACTGGCAATTATTTGCGCGAGAACCTTCAACAAACGCACGAGTGATACCAAGCCCACATGCCCACGCTTGGCCTTGCCGCCCAACGGTCCGGAACCTTGGCGGATCTGGCGTGCTGTATTTGATCAGATGGGCTAAAGAAAAATATATATGGTACATAATTTGGTACACAGCATACTCCGATGACCGAGTTTAAGTGGCCTTTAGCGTGAAGTCTGCAAGCTCAAATCGATATTTGCTTGCCGAGTTAGACCGTCGTAAATATTTATCTAATAAAGATACCACTTTAAATATGAACTACATAATAATACAAATAAGTTAGTCTTGGATGGACTCGCCATCTGTCTCGTTGGCACCTAAAATATATCTCTGGCGCAAAGTGACTCCCACAAGAGTAGAAAGAAGTGTATAAGTAGTACACACACACCCACTTTCCGCCAGAGATATATTTTAGGTGCCAACGTGACAGATGGCGAGTCCATTGCCTTTACTCAAGCACGACTACATACGCCATTGAATTCCTTCTCAGACCTATGCAGGTCTCCTCTCGATGTTTACCTTCACCGTAAAGCTAGTGGTGTGACTAATCGCTTCACCTAAGTTCAGAAAATCTCATTGGTATTCGAACTTGCGATCTTTGTGTCGCAGGCAACTACTAGAACCACACGGCCACCACGGCAATAAAAAGGTTGTAAATAAAATTTACAGCAATGTTATAAAGCCACTAGTCTCTTTTGGTCATATCATATACATACATAATTACAAATTCTTCAACTCCGGAAGCGTACTAAGAAGGTTGTCTGCATTGCTGCACTGCATATAAGTTAACATACCTTGTTTTTTTTTTTTTATTCCACAACAGTGGCAAACAAGCATATAGCCCACCTGACGGGAAACGGTTACCATGGCCTATTTACGCTCACGATACCGAAGTATGACTTGCGCGTTGCCGCTCTGTGTTTGGAGAGTTATACTGTGTTTGCAGCTCAATTTAACTAATCCTCCTACTGCCAATACAATATAAAATTCCTCTCCCTCCCCAAGGAGCTCATTATTGGAAACCTTAGTCACCGCGTAGGAACACAACACAAGAAATTGTGTTATTTGGCTACGGACTTCTATAAGGTGGAGGTCCTGCCCCAGTCGGGCAGCTCCGAAATCGAACGGGAAACCCGTTATGTCCTACCTCTATTATTATATCTCTTAAAAGTATATGAAAAAAGTAATACATACATAAAAAAAATGCACCTTTTTAAGTATATCTCCAGTGAAAAGAGTTTATGGGTGTTTGTAACTATATCACGCCAGATCTGTTGAAAGGCATTCTATAAAGTTTGGCATAAAGATTGATTATTAGCTAGGCTAAAACATACATATAATCTGTATGTTTACCTCACGCCTTCCCACAAGGGTCCCCAATGGGGTAGGCAGAGGTGTATAGGTAGCACCTAAATACCCACTTTCCGTCAGAAATTTAGTTTAAGTGCCAACGTGGCGTATAGCGAGTCTATCGCCGTTACTCAAACAGACTATACATATGCCTTTGAATCGCTTCTCAGACGTATGTAAGTTTACTCTGTATGTTCACCGAAAAAAAACCTTATTTACTCAAGAAAATACGAAGACTCATCGTTATTTTAAAAACGTGAATCACTAAGTGTCTTACAAACAATTCGTCATTCGCAAAGCGAAATGGTTGTTTACCAAATCGGGCAATTCGCCGCCGTGAAAAGGGCATTTGCTCCCTTCAAGATGCCGCCCAGTCCGGTGGGACGAGGACGCTTTTTGACATTAACTAAACTAAAAAAGTGACCTACAGGACCAGTTCTGAATAAAGACCACGGAATACATTACGCTCAACTGGTTTGATGAGGTGGCATTAACTGCAGTGCAAGTTGGACGGTTAAGCGACTATTAGCTATAGAGATATAAAGATTATGATCGGATTGATATCTTGGAAAAAAGTGGAATCTTTTTCACTTCTCCAAGTAAAATAAAACTTATTTAATTAATCTTATTGAAGGATATTATCCTTTTTTTTAATACCTGGGACAATTCCACACAAATTGACCTAGTCCCAAAATAAGCAAAGCTTGTGTTATGGTAACTAGTCAACGATATATTTACTTATATAGATAGATATATACATAAATACACAGGACATCCAAGACTAAGGTACAAATACTCGTGTTCATCACACAAATATCTGCCCTCATATTTATTTACAATAACAACAATTTACAAAGTAAAGTTGAAACTAACTACTTACAGATAAAATATTTGTCTCAAATCGGTATCCCGAGGCAACGTGCCAAGAAGACTAGCAGCATTGCCACGCTGGATAGCAATGCTGCAATCTCATAAATGAATGAAATCAATAAATACGTATGGCATACTAAAAATAACTCACTCAATACTCAGGTAATCGATGATACTCCTTAAGTCTGATTAATTAAGTCGATAATTGAGTACTAACAAATGGAATGGAAATGGAATTCTTCAAAAAGGGTGTGAAAATATTCCCCTGCAAACGCCCATAGGCGACGATAACCGCTTACCATCAGGCGAGTCGCGTTAGCGTCGTTCTTAGCTACCCCAGTGGTATAAAAAAAATTAAAAAGATTAGAATATCGCTTATTTCTTATAAGAGAGGCAGCCTCTTGCTTTGATCGAAAGCTTAATACTTGGATCTGTGAAAAGGCCAATTGATGCCATTTAAAAATAAACCCTTTTGTAAAATATTGTTTAATAAATGCGCAGAGTTGTTTAAAATTGTCGTAAACAGTTCAATGCTACCAAACAAGGTGTGTGGGTATTACCAAACAATCGTATGATTGGAATATCTCGTGTAAACCCAGCTCTCATTTATTTATACATATAAAAGCTGTGCACCGCTTCACACGCGTAAAATTTAATATAATTGATAGATTTTTCTTATATAAAATCTCCCGTGTTTTAATCCAACTAATTATCTATATCTGTGGTAAATTTCATCCTATTCCGTTCAGTAGTTCTTGCATGAAAGGGAACAACAACCTCACAAACTTTCGCATTTGAAATGTTAAATATTTATTTACTAGCTGTACCCGCGACTTCGTCGGCGTGACTTTTTTAACTTTGGTAAAAAAAAAAAACAATTAAAAGTATCCTATGTTACTTCTAATACCTCCAAGAATATGTGTACAATGTTTCATGATGATCGGTTAAGTAGTTTTGACGTGAAAGCGTAACAAACAAACTTACATTCACATTTATAATATTAGTAAGGATATATTTATTTATCACACATATCATCACGTAGAGTCCCCAACGGGGTAGGCAGAGACTATAGAGCGCCAGTTCTCTCTAGTCGTACATATCTCTTTCGCTTCGTCCACATTCATCAGTCTCTTCATACATGCTCGTCGGTTTCGAGTACTCTTGACGTTCCCGTCCTTGAGCGTCCGATCGATTTGATCTAGGTAATTGGAACATGGTCGTCCTCTGCCTCTTCTGAGTGCAGGGCAACGCTGTACTACAATATCGCAAGGCAACGCTAGTAAGTGATAATATTGAATGGCGCTCTAGTGCCGACACTGCGGCAACCGCTTCGCACTTCACACATTCTAGATCGCGAGTTCCCGTGTATTTATTGTAATTTTGTAATTAATTGCCTTCGAGATGCGCGATACTGTTAGTTTCTCGACACTAGTCATTAGCACATTGATATTTACATTGTGAGTTCATTAGTGTGGTGGCTCAGTGGTTTAAGTAGATATCTCCAAAGTTAAGGTTGCAGGTTCAAATCAAATCAAATACATTTATTGCGTGCAAAATTACCTAAGTACAGATATCATTTGCAACACATACTATGCTTGAAGATAAAATTACACCCTGCTTGAGGGCACAGCAATATGATGGCGGCTACATGGCATGGTGCCCTACGTCGACACTCATCAGTCTCTTCATACATGCTCGTCGGTTTCGAGTACTCTAGACGTTCCCGTCCTTGAGCGTCCGATCGATTTGATCTAGGTAGTTGGAACGTGGTCTACCTCTGCCTCGTCTTGCACACACTTTCGCTTTGGATATCATCATTTCTATATATCTAAACTTAAACATCAATCGATATTTTCCGCCAATGGCCGCTCTAAGAACCTATTTAGGTTTTCCACTTCCAGCCACTTGGTCCATGCACCACAATGTCACAGGCCCATAGCGTATCTTATCTCCTCTTGCAAGAGATGTCAAGCTAGGAGACGTAAGCAACCGCACATCAATCGAGCTTAATAGTCCAACCACACTGAACCACTGCACGCTCTGTGTAATAGTCGCGTCCGTTAGATTGTGACACCGTGTGGTGTAAGGTACAGGCTGGAGCGAGAAACCAAGATGGACCGTGACAAGGTTACGGTTCCAATATTTCATCATGGGTGGGGTGATAATAATAATCATCATATCTTATGATCACCGAGAGAATAGAGCGCCAGTCTTCTTCAGACTTACCTCTTTCGCTTCGTCCACATTCAACGTGCTCATCGGTTTCGAGTACTCTTGAAATTCTCGTCCTTGAGCATCCGATCGATTTGATCTAGGCAACTACTTGAACCACTCGGCCGTGGTGGCCGAGTGGGCCTGTCCCAGTCGGGCAGCTTCAAATTCTAACGGGAAACCCGTTATTCCCTACCTCTCTTAAATCCTACCTCTCATTTATCTCTCCATTCGTTATGAGAGCTATGCCCTGACTCTTGTAATCTTGGTGTTTTTGTTCTTGGTGCTTACTATATTCTCATTCTTAAAACCAGACAAGCATTTAACATATGTAATCAAACACTCCTTTATTTATTAGTATGTAGTACAATTTTATTGATATTTAATCTCGACATTAAAGTCTGTAGCAAAATGCTCGCTCTTCAGAAAGCAATCGCTTTGTGTCGCTCGCAACTGTGTCTTAGTCCACATTTCGTATCTTGTTAAGATCGGTTGGCTTACTGTAAGTGCAATATTCCAAGTTAAACATATCGTTTTGACACACTACACGAGATTAAATCTATAACCCGTTAACCACACATTGTATAGAGTAAAGTACTGGGCTATTTCTGAAACACCACTATTGAACGAAAATCTTTATCCAATTCAAAACAGTTTCAGAAGTAGCTTTAACATGATAAGGTCGAATTTTGAATGATAACATATCTTATTTTTAGTTTTTACTACCTCTTTCATCCGCGATACATTTGTATTATGTATGTCTTCACGCCTTTCCAAAAGGGTCCTGTGGTAGGCAGCGGCCTATTACAACCAACTTTTCACCGGAGCTATTTATATTGCACGTCAACGTGATAAATGGCGAGTCCATCACCGTTTCTGAAGTACCGTTATACACGCGTGTTTGAATTTCTTCTCAAATGCAGGTTTCCTCCCGATGTTTTCCTTCGCCGTAAAGCTCGTGGTTTGATTAATCAAACTTATTGGTGAAGTCGGGAATTGTACTTGCAATCTTTGCGTTGCAAGTAATCTAACCATTTGACCATCACGACTCTTGATCATAATTATTATTCCTCGTCACACTATGTTTATATTTATATATATTTCTCATTAAAAAATGTAATGCTTAAAAAAGGAATTATATTTATACACACACACACACACATACAAAGTTAAACTGACACCAAACTGTCTTAAAGGGTACATCACTTAACTCAACCATGGGAACTGTGTGTCACGGCCTGAGTTCAAGTTTAAGTATTTGCCTATCCGACATCTGCCTCATTGCTTATCAGGCTGTGACGGATTCAAATTTAGAACAAGCATTTTAACTTGACGTTTGCCATCCTCTGGTGTTTGTAATTTAACCGTTTAGGCCATAAACGCTTAGGATATAAAAATTACAATTTCCTTTTTGAAATTCGTATGTGATTTTTACTTCACACACAATGACAACTGCCCTGACAATTACATACATACATACATATCATCATGCCGAGTCCCTAAGGGGGTAGGCATGTCTTAAGTCTTTCTAGTCTTTCAAACCTCTTTCGCTTCGTCTACATTCATCAAGTCATATGTGATCGCCGGTTTTCGAGTACTCTTGACGTTTCCTTCCTTGAGTATCACATTGATTTGATCTAGGTAGTTGAAACGTGGTGTTCCTCTTCCTCTTCTTGCACACACTACTCCTTAATTAGACAGTCTGTATTATAAGTAGGTACTACTTTTTTTATACTGAAATGTATGCATAGGACACACTTCCATTAATGCCGCGGGTGTTGATCGAAGTCGATGACGAGACATCTCATGTCAAAACTCCAACATAATACCTATTGTATTTTTTTTATTATTTTGTAAAAGAAAAAAAATAATACTAATCTTTTCTCTCCCTCCTGCTCTTTTTTGTTGTATTCTAAATAAACAACAAAACTCGCCACACATATTTTGTCACAGCCATTTCCTTAATGGCGAATTTCAAATTATATTTTGAGGTTAGAAAATGTTTATTCTTATTGAATATGTTCGAATTCTTAAGAGTCAATATCAAGAGTCATTCATATTCTCTTAGACCTGAAAATTACGACTACATTTGCATAGGTTTTTAGACAGGACCTCATTAATATGAAACATAGGTCAGGTCTCTTTAATTATAACCATTTGTTTCGAATATCTCTTTTGTCTATGGATGCAATAGTCATCTGTCAACACGTCATGGTGTCAAAATCATGCGTCAAACATCCTACTAGTATACTTTAAGATTATGAACGACAAAAAGAACAATACCATTCGTTATTTAAGTAGTAACCTTGAGGAAAAGTCAGATACCACCCAAGTAGCATACCACCCGTCATGCAACCACAATTTGATATCTCACGTCACTAGACGTCAGGTGTTATGACGTTTGACAGTTTAATTATAGCAAGCAGTATAGTTGACATGTCATCGAATTCATGCATGAGATTGCATATGATGTAATGAACAATAGTGATTGTTTCTATTATTCAGAACATGTAAGGTGTATTTACTAACAAAGTGAATATATCTATTAAAATGTTTAAACTACTTGTGCCCCGTCGTTTCTCCCGCGTAAGCTTCGATTTTTGAAGTCTCGAATCCTTACTTTCTTCGGACACGTATCAAGACGTGGAGCTTTGTCCATCGAGCGCCTGGTAGTTCAGGGTAAAGTGGATGGAAGTAGACCGCGCGGTAGATCCCCCATGAGATGGAATGACCAAATAGAGGCGGCCACAAATTGCCCTCTGCACGAAAGCACCAGACGCGCGGCTGTACGAGAAGAATGGCGCCGTGTGGTTAGGGTCGCCGCACAAGAAATGACAGCCACGACCACTCTGCCAAGAGTGTAACGACGAAGAAGAAGAAGAAGAAGCTTCGATTTTGTCGGTAGATTTTCCCTCCTACTCCCATGATTGCCACGCACATCCATTACACATGCTTAAAGTGCGTGCGATACTTGGTAATATCAAAACTAAAATGATTTTCAAAATCAGATCAGTAGTACCGTAAATAGCACCGAATATTAAACTTTACCTCTTAATTATACATACATACATACATATCATCACGCCAGGTCCCTAACGGGGTAGGCAGAGAGTATAGAGCGCCAGTTCTCTCTAGACTTACATACCTCTTTCGTTTCGTCCACATTCATCAGTCTCTTCATACATGCTCGTCGGTTTCGATTACTCTTAACGTTCCCGTCCTTGAGCGTCCGAACTATTTGACCCAGGTAGTTAGTAGTAGTAGAACGTGGCCTTCCTCTGCCTCTTCTTGCACATAATAATTCTTATAGATGATACAAATAATCAGGGAAATCAAGACAAATTCACAAACAATATGTTTTGTGTTAGTTTTCAGCGTTCAATGTCGCCCTAGCTTAGAGTGGTATCTAGTTTTTTCATACATACATACTTTATTTAACGTTTGATTAAATAATAAAAAATCTATCAGAAATTTTAATAAAAATTAAAGAATGATCAATACAAAAATATAAAAGCTATACAATTTTATTTACAGCAAAAGAAAAACAACACTTGTTTCTACATTTTACTACACCACGAACACTACCAATTAAAACTAGATAATTTTACCCAGAGATATCATACAAAAATACACATTAATCCTATGAATATATAACATTATAAATACGAAAGTTTGTGAGGATGTTCGTTCCACCTACACGCAAAAACTACTTAATCGATTTTAATGAAACTTTACAATAATGTCGCTCATACATTAAAATAACAAATTAACTATAATGCCTAAAGACACCACCACTGAAATCGAATTTAAAGCGGGTAAAACCGCGAGATAGGTAAATCATAATCGTATCCTTAAACACAAGAAAATGCATGAACATTCTTATTTAACTTTTCAATGTATCATGTGTATAATATCAACTTTCATTTATATATGCATTAAGACATATTATCTGAACATTTGCAATCCTTGCATGTAGTTATTCTTCCATCGCCATCCTTGCACACGCAAACACAAGATTTTCCTCCGGTTGGGATGCAGACACACCCTGCCTTGTCGCATTTCTTCTCACATTGTTCAACTTCTCCATCGCACTTATTTCCAATGCAGCTGCAATCGTCACAACGTTTAGGCACACCGTTTGCGTCAAAGCAAACGCAGATGCAAGTCTTTCCTTCGGTTGGAATACAGTAGCAGCCATTTTTGTCACATTTGCAGGAGCATGAATCAGATTGATGACATTCGCAATCCTTGCATGTAGTTATTCTTCCATCGCCATCCTTGCACACGCAAACACAAGATTTTCCTCCGGTTGGGATGCAGACACACCCTGCCTTGTCGCATTTCTTCTCACATTGTTCATCTTCTCCATCGCACTTATTTCCAATGCAGCTGCAATCGTCACAACGTTTAGGCACACCGTTTGCGTCAAAGCAAACGCAGACGCAAGTCTTTCCTTCGGTTGGAATACAGTAGCAACCACCTTTGTCACATTTCCAAATTCCGAGAGTGTTTTTAACAGTAGGGTTACTGCAACAGGCCATTTCGTGATCTGAAACAAAGTTGTATTGCATTAATACCCCTACGGTATTATTCGCGTAAAGCTGTTACGTTATTTTAAAGGACAGGGCTTCTGCTCGAGCCTAAGCATTCATTATGGAATACAATATTGCATGTCCTATTCTAGACTATAATCTATCTCTGCCATATTTCTTAACACTCGTCCAATATGTGCCCTTCTGGCGTGATTAAGTAAGTAACATTAAAACTTTCACATTTTGAATTAATTGACAGATTTTTCTGTAATAAAATATATCATATGTGTTAAACCAGCTTATTAGCTGTGCTTGTACCCGTCTGTGTGTCAAATTTCATCCAATACCTTTCAGTTATTTGTCCATAAACGATGCACAAACATTCTCACAAACTTTCACACTTATATTTGTAGATTTAAATTGATATATCACATTCACACCACGAGCTTAACGGTAAAGGAGACATACTTAGGAAATATTCGGTTCTTTCTTTCAGAACATATTCAAAGATGTATATATACATATTCGTGCTTGAGAAACCCACTACTCAGGACTAGCCATCTGTAACACTGGCACCTAAAAATATTGTAGGTAAAAAGGGTGCTCTACCTATACTTTCACACTCACAAATACAAAAAAATAAATCAACAATGGATATTATTAATTAAAATGGACTTACCTTGAAAATCAACAATAATATTGACAATAACGATTTCCTTATCACTCCACAATAGCGCTTATCACCTCTCTCTGTGGACTAGCGTTCTCGACTGATAGTCGGCTTTATAAAGTATTAGTAAAGTGTCGGGCGCAAATATTATCACTGACATTAATCATTGTTGTCATAATTAGTGTCGTGCGAAGAGTAACGCGTGGATTTTACAGAATCCGAGAGCTGACGTCACAGATAGCGTGTGCAAAGTGAATTGTTGTCAATATTTCCTTCCGAAGTGGTTTTCTAGTACGGATTTTTCTATGTCATACCTCTAACCAAAACCCTTGACGTTGAACACGGGGTAGATTTGTCATCATTACTAATATACACTAAATATATATATATACAAATAAATAAAATTGGAGTGTCTGTATGTACTATTTAAAAAAACGCGTTTTACTAAATGCACGAACAATGGATGTATGCACGGTACATATACCAAAATATCAGTTTGTTCCGGGTAATCTTTGAAACGGCTGGACCGATTTTAACGGGTCTTTCACTGGCAGATAGCTGATGTTAAAAGGAATAACTTAGACTACTTTTATTTTGGAAACTGAACAATATTCTGAACTGAAAAATTTGAAACACTGATAATTTTAGAGGTTTATAAGAGCCACCACGGCCGAGTGGTTCGAGCAGTTGCCTGCGACGCAAAGGTCGCAAGTTCGAATCCCGACTGTGCCAATGAGTTTTTCTGAACTTAAGTACAGTGATTAGTCACACCACGAGCTTTACGGTGAGAGGAAACCTGCATACGTCTGAGAAGAAATTCAAAGGTGTGCTCGAGTAACGGCGATGGAATCGCCATCTGTCACGTTGGCACCTAATATACCTCTGGCGGAAAGTGGGTGTGTGGGTATTACCTATACACCTCTGCCTACCCCTTCGGGGACCCTTGTGGGAAGGCGTGAGGATATATATATATATTCTAATGTGATGTCGTAAATAAACACATATGTTTGCACTTACATTACAAACGCTTGCTGGAACCTACGAGATGGATCCAAATAATGTACTACTATAATATTTTAAATCTATACTAATATAATAAGCCGAAGAGTTTGTTTGTTTGTTTGTTTGTTTGTTTGAACGCGCTTATCTCAGAAACTACTAGTTGGAATTGAAAAATTTTTTTTGTGTTGGATAGTCCATTTCTCTAGGAAGTCTTTAGGCTATATAACAACACGCTACGATCAATAGGAGCGAAGCATAAATAAATAATGTTGCCAGAACGGCAAAAAATATTCCTTTTTGAGAGCTTCCGTTGCGTACGCTGCGTAAACGGTTTAAGTTACGAAAATATCATGTATGAGGGAATTGTACCTCTTTAAGAGTTCTAAAAAAAGTCCGCTACAGCATATGTCTATCTTTTAAGATTGACTCACTATAACCTTTTTTATGGCAATCAAGTCCACGATGCGCTCCTGTGTGCAAATTTGATTGAAATCGGTTAAGTAGTTCTACTTAACCGATTTCAATCAAATTTGCACACCGTATGCAGTTTGATCCAACTTAAAAGAAAGGATAGCTTACATCACAATTGGACCCAATAGGTGGCGCTGCGATCGTGTTTCAGGAAATTTTTTCACCCGGGCGAAGCTGGGCGGGACAGCTAGTGTACTATAA
>JACCPG010007295.1:0-32436 GCA_016069955.1 Drepana arcuata
AAAAAGTGGAACAGAGATCACTAGAGGAGAAACATAAATATGGACCTTACTTTTACATCAAGCACTTCCCTTGTTCACATATTATCATCACGCCGAGTCCCTCACGGGTATGGCAGGGACGGATATAGCATAGTATAAAAAAGTGGAACAGAGATGACTAGAAAAGAAAAATAAATATGGACCTTACTTTTACATCAAGGACTTCCCTTGTTCACATATTATCATCACGCCGAGTCCCTCACGGGTATGGCAGGGACGGATATAGTCTTACAGACCTATTTATACCAAATTCATTCAGTCTTTTCATACATGGTCGCCGGTTTCGAGTACTCTTGACCTTCCCTTCCAATAGTGTCTGACCGATTTGATCTAGGTCTTCCTCTGCCTCTCCTTTGAAACCAACATAAGCATTTCTTCATATTTACAAAACCACCCTGGTTCACGCCAATTGCCGTGAAAATCATTGTGGATTTGATTTAGTACCGTACATTTATATTCCTATTACAAATTATTATTAACATAACAAGTTAAGGAAGACATATAGGTGTCGCATCCACAGTAAGCCCTCTTGAAATGATTGAATGATTGGGCATTTAGGCCCGCATCGCGCGTCGCAGTGACTCTTGCGTAACATCCCTTGGGTTCTATGCTAGCCTGGTACTTGTCAAAACTATTACTCCTACCGTGTTAAACGGTTGTGCAATGATTGGTCGTGCTTACCACAATACCACGGCAGTGCTCATACAAAGCCGGCTAACTTCAAGGGACTATTTAGTAAGCATTTAACAGAAAAAACAAGTATATAATTATATATAAATAAATACTTTGGGCATTTAGGCACAGATTCTGTTAAGACGATGTCGTTTGGTGTGGCTGAACACACTGAATAGTACCTACGTAAATATACCTAATAATGTTAAATAGAAGGCCGTCTGGTCTAGTGATTAAGGCTCTTGAAACTTGAGGTTGCGGGTTCGATTCCCGCTGAGGACAGATATTTGTGTGATGAACACGACTATTTATACCTTAGTCTTGGATGTCCTATGTATTTATCTATATTATATTATATAAGTAAATATTAGCTTTTAGAGATTTAAAGATTTTAGAGATTGGTTAACTGGTAGAGAATGCCTTCGGCATTAAGTTCGCCTTTGCAATAATGTTTGCAGGAAGTTTTAATAAAAAAAAAAAACAATATCGTTGTCTAGTAACCATAACGCAAGCTTTGCTTTATTTGGGACTAGGTCAATTTGTGTGGAATTAATGTCCCAAGGTATTTATTTGAATGGGGTGATTTATATATTTAAGTTTTTCAATGAGTTAGAGTCTTAGCATGTAGGGAGGAGTGCTTTACCACGAATTTTACATATGTAAATGATGATTACCTCATTGTATGTAAATCCTTAAGTCTCCGCTTAGGGTAACCTTTGAACATAAAACCATTGCATGACCAAAGATAAGTAAATTATTTAGACACAAAAATAAATTGTTAACAAATTCTTCTTTTGGTAACAATTAACAATCCGGCTCGAAGGACCACTTTGTTAACCTTGCAGACGAAGAGAAGTTTGGTGTGAGACACGAACAATGTTTCGTTACGTACGACAAACCACTTGGGTCCTCGAAGGGCTAGGCAAAGGTGTTTAGGTAGTACCCTCATACCTACTTTCCGTCAGAGATAATTTTAGGTGCCAAAGTGACAGATGGCAAGTCCGTTTGCAGGTTTCATCTCGATGTTTTCCTTCACCGTAAAGCTCGTGGTGTGACTAATCACTGTAAATAAGCTCAGAAAAACTGTTTTTTTTATGCCGCATGGGTGAAAAACAAGCATGCAGTCCGCCTGATAGCTAGCGGTTACCGCCGCCTAATTAAGACAGTCGGGATTCGAACTTGTAATCTTAGTGTTGCAGACCACTCGAACCACTCGGCTACTACAGTACCTGTTCAACAAATCCTACAAATATTATAAATGCTACACTTTATGAATATGTTACTCAATCACGCCAAAACGGACGAACGGAATCGGATGAAATTCGGCACAGAGATAGATTATTAGCTGGATTAGCATAAAGGATATTATTTTTTTTTTTTTATTTTATTATATTGAAAACCAACGGCGTTATTACAAATATAGACTTAAGAAATATACATTATTTGTAAGGCTAATAAAAGGTTTCCCTCTGTATTAATACAAGATTATTTATGTTACGAAACAAACTGGAATACATGTATATGTTTGTAAGGTACTGTAAACAATTACTGCTAATATGTAATCAAATTCACAATAAATAAATAAATTAATTCGTTAATTCGAGCACACGACCCTAGAAGCAGTACCAAGTACTAACTGACAACAGTATATACTACATCTACTATGTAGTTATAACAAGGTAGGTATATTATAAATTATGGCAATGATTTACCTATCACAATTGCAGTGCGAAAGTGACTATTGATGAAAACAAATCTGATATCCCTCAGCAGTGTAAGTTACATCATCCGTGTCTAATAAGGGCTATAATCTTTGACGCCGGAGCAAAGCAAGGGTTTTAAAGTTCAATTTTAAGTTCGTGCTTTTAAAATTATAATTCCAGAAAAAAATCGAAAAGAGCCGTGGTGGCCGAGTGATTCGAGCAGTTGCCTGCGACACAAAGATCGCAAGTTCGAATCCCGACAGTACCAATAATTTTTTTCTGAACTTAAGTACAGTGATTAGTCACACCACGAGCTTTATGGTGAAGGAAAACATCGAGAGGAAACCTGCATACGTCTGAGAAGAAATTCAAAGGCGTACCCATGTATAGTCGTGCTTGAGTAACGGCGATGGAATCGCCAACTGTCACGTTGGCACCTAAAATACCTCGGCGGAAAGTGGGTGTGTGGGTATTACCCATACACCTCTGCTTATATTATTATTATTATTATAAAAAAATCACATTAAGCCGCGGGTATAAGGTAGTTAAAAAAAATGTTGTGTTGACTTATCTTTTCTTTTCTTAGAGGCCTACGAGTGCTTCTGATAACCATGTTCAAGATTTGGATGTGGGAGAAGCAAGGCGAGACTGTGGTCTCAAGATGGGCGGAAGTAGCCAAGATGGAGCCTGACAAGAAAGCCTTTGTCATGGGTGACAGGGCGTTGACTTTTCGACAGGTAATTTAAAAATTAAATTAAAGAAAAAGGTTTATCCTAATGCCTTCACACAAGCCACAGAAAGGGTTGGCAGAGGTGTTATAAGACCATATTTACGCCGTATATTACATTCATTTGTACACTATTAAGGTACCAACGTAACAGATGGCGCGTCGTAGAAGACTTTGAATTTATTCTTAATCATGTTGAGCCTATCTATCGAAGATTTCCTTCACCGCCATGCTTGTGGTGTGATATAAGTTCTCTTTACCAAATGTAACACAACGGGATCTGAATTTAAATCTTGACGGCAACAAACTTGATGCTATAGCGGAAACTGTATTCCTAGGAATTACCATCGATTCAAAATTGCAGTGGGGCCCGCACATTAGAACACTTTCCGGTCGGTTAAGTTAAGCTGCGTATGCAGTACGGAAAATAAAGCATTTAACTGATGTAGCCACAGCTAGGCTAGTATACTATGCTTATTTCCACAGTATTATGTCCTATGGCATTCTGCTGTGGGGATCAGCGGCGGACGTTGACTCAATTTTCATTCTACAAAAGAGGGCGGTCCGCGCGATCTATGGCATGGGTCCTCGCGAGTCTCTCAGAGAGAAATTTAAAGAGATCGACATACTAACTTTGCCTTCACTCTATATCTTTGAATGTATTTTATATGTCCGCAAAAATCGAGGGATTTACAAAATTAAAAGCGACTGCCATAATAAAAATACCCGCAGTAAACATGAAATTGTAATCCCGAAATATAGATTAACAAAAACGAGCAAGTCTTTTATTATAAATAGTATACGCTTTTACAACAAGCTGCCAAAGTCAGTTATAGAACTGACCGATGTAAAGTTCAAAAACGTTATCAAACGTGTTCTGATTAAAAAAGCATATTATAAAATCAAGGACTACGTTGAAGATAAAGAAGTCTGGCTCTAGTTCCTTCTGCGCATGCGGCTTCCTTGGTAGCTCATAAACGGTACAAATTTGTGGATGTCTCTAACTATTCTGAATCTTTTCTTTTCTCATTTCGGGGTTTTTTTTACAATAATAATTTTACTTTTTTTTATTTTAATTTATTCAATATCTTGACCAGAATTAGTTACAGTACTGATGACAATATTTGTGTCACTTGTTTAATTTGTCTAATTTGTGAATGTGAGAACATTGTAGGCTTTGTAGATTCTTAGATCTTGCTAACATTGTTATAATTATCTTGTTTTATGTATGCTTTGTATAGTAAGCAGCGACCTATTGTCGGGCCTACGTTGTTCCCCCATACTTGGGTACTATTGCTGTAACGAAAAATATTATTGTTGTATATGCCTAATGATTTGAAAAGAGTAACCATGGAGTTTCTTGCCGGTTCTTCTCCATGGAAGCGACCAACCCGAACCGTGCTCTTTTTTTCGACGTTTTATAAGTGCCCACCTGGGCCTATGTGAAATAAAAAGATTTTGATTTGATTTGATTTGATTGATTTGATATATCAGTGTTCTTAAGTTCAGAAATCATTAATTTAGTTCGAACCGTGAGAGTCCGAACTTGCAATCATGATTCCGTAGATCTGGATAGTTGGAACGTGGTCTTCCTCTGCCTCTTCTTGCACACACTTTCGCTTTGTATATCTGTTTCGTCAATCTTTCTACACTCATCCTTTCTATGTGTCCAAATCAATCTAGCATGCATTTCTTCATCATTACAATCACACCCTCGTTCGCGCTAGTTGATTTGTGAATCCCTTCATTGCGGATTCGATCTGGGATCGTTTCTCCGCACATTTTTCGAAGAGATCGCATCTCAACTTTTATGCAATTTTCATGTTTTCTTAGTTTTATATAACAATAATAATTATGTTCTTTTTAAGTAATTTAAGTAAAACAAATAAATACACTTGGTACATAGTACACGATGTATGATGTAGGCCATAAAGTAAAGATAATATTTCTTTCCACCAGGGCGACAGACTTAGTAACCGCATGGCGTGGTATTTCAAACGTCAGGGGTTCAAGGATGGTGAGGTCATTGCCCTATTCATGGAAACCCAGCCAGAGTACGTGTTCCTGTGGCTAGGCCTGGCTAAGCTCAGGGTCACGATCGCCCTCGTCAATACGAACCTGAGGGGTTCTCAACTAGTCTACTGCCTGAAGATCGCAGGGTGCAAAGCGGTCGTTTTTGGCGATGAAATGAAAGAGGGTAAGAAGATTTATGTAGTCCTAGTATTACGATAATATCTCTACACCTTCCCACAAGGGTCCTCGAAGGGTGTTTGATGTTATGAGTCAATTTTGTATGTAATGGCTCGTAACATTTGAAAAATCTGTTTGTGTCACAAGGTGTCGCTGTACGTCAAGTTAAAGCTCGCTATAGAGATCCTCCGTGCATATTATATACACGAAACCAAGTTTAACAATCACAACACTCATCATTAATACTTGGCATAACTAAGGACATACGTAATTAGTTAGGTAGAAAAGAAATTGTGCTTAATATAAAAAAAAAAATATCAATTTGCGATTTCTTTTTATAAATTGGTTATAGGAACACGGTATCGAATAGAAAGTATCGATACTTCGAAGTATCGAGTATTTTCCTTAGGAAAGTACTCGGGGTTACTAATAAAAGCATGTACTTATTACAATTTCAGCCATAAAAGAAATTCAGAGCGAATTACACGACATGCCCCTCTTCCAATTCAACTCTCCTGACCGGGAAGGAGCGTCCATCCTGCAAGATACAATCCCCCTAGCTACGGAGCTGAAGGAAATTTCTTCGGAGCCTCTCACCGAAACTGTGCAGATAAAGCCGAGGGATACGCTATTATATATTTACACCAGTGGTACTACAGGTTTCCCTAAAGCTGCGATCATTACTAACATTAGGTGAGGAAAATGCTTTTTAATACATCTTCACGACTTCCCTTAAGGTCCTAGAAAGAGTAGGCAGACCCATAATCCGCCAGAGATATATTTTAGGTGCCGATGGCGATAGGCGTGACAGATGGCGAGTCTATCGCCGTTACTCAAGCAAGATAAATACGCCTTTAATTGCCTCGCAGATGCAGGTGTCCTCTCGATGTTTTCCTTCACCATTATCCTCGTTGTGTGACTCTTGTGAGTCACTGTATTTAAGTTCAGAATGATCTGCTACTGTCGGGATTCGAAGTTGCAATCTTAGTGTTGTAGGTGACTACTCGAACCACTCGGCCACTACCCGCTCCTTTATTGTTTATATGACCTATAGAAGAATACATCTTGTGCTCGTGACTCTAAAAGCTTCAAACGATTTGAAATCTTTGCGCCATCTATTTACGATCAGTTTTTGAACAAACATTCCTATAATAATAATATAATATAATATATCCTCACGCCTTCCCACAAGGGTCCCCGAAGGGTTAGGCAGAGGTGTATAGATAATACCCACACAACCACTTTTCGCCAGAGGTATATTAGGTGCCAACGTGACAGATGGCGAGTCCATCGCCGTTACTCAAGCACGACTATACATACGCCTTTGAATTTCTTCTGAGACGTATGCAGGTTTCCTCTCGATGTTTTCCTTCACCGTAAAGCTCGTGGTGTGACTAATCAATTTACTTAAGTTCAGAAAAACTCATTGGTACAGTCGGGATTCGAACTTGCGACCTTTGCGTCGCAGGCAACTGCTCGAACCACTCGGCCACCACGGCTTTTACATTCCTATAAACTTTCGCAAATATACAATTGAGTAGTGGATTAATAAGCAATGACACTTGCAGGTATCTCCTCATCCCATTAGGAGTTCACACATCAGCGGGGATGAGTGCAGCCGACGTGGTGTACGACCCACTGCCCCTGCATCACACTGCTGGTGGGGTTTTGGGGGCAGGTCAAGCCTTAATACTGGGATGCACAGTTGTATTGAGGAAGAAATTCTCAGCGTCCAACTATTGGAGCGACGCGGCCAAGCATGGATGTACCGTAAGTTTGATGTACCGTAAGAGTACAGAGTACCCCTTCTGTAGAAAAGAAAGATAAAAGATCTTTCTTTTTATCAAGTGAAGCTATTATCATAATTTAAAGCACTCGATTAGTCACACCACGAGCTTCACGGTGAAGGAAAACATCGAGAAAAACCTGCACAAGTCTGAGAAGCTATTCAAAGGCGTATGTATGTATAGTCGTGCTTGAGTAACGGCGATGGACTCGCCATCTGTCACGTTGGCACCTCAAATCTCTGGCGGAAAGTGGGTGTGTGAGTGCAGCCTAGACACCTCTGCCTACCCCTCCGGGAAACCTTGTGGGATTGCACGAGGATATAGCATGTTTTTACTTGGTATATACTTCTTTCAGGCGACCCAATACATTGGCGAGATCTGCCGCTACCTCCTCGCAGTACCCCCCGGTCCCAGCGACAGGGCTCACAAAGTGAACGTCATCATTGGGAATGGACTAAGGCCACAGATTTGGGAGGAGTTCGTGCAAAGGTTCGGCATCAAGAGGGTGTTGGAGTTTTACGGAGCTACTGAGGGGAATAGCAATTTAGGTACGGAAAGTCATTTTTTTGTATCTCGTATTTATGATCGCCTGGTCCTGCCTAAGAAGCTAAAGATCGCGGTTTGATTCCGAATTGATTGAAAGTTTTCACTTCTGTCGCCACTCCCGTAGTCCCTCTGTCCAGTTTTTTTTTAACTATGAAGGTGGTAAGCGATCTTGCTGCCATCCTATGGACGCTTGCACGACTTGAAATTTGTAACCATTTTCTGATTAATAGATGGCTAAGTTACATGCCTTGAGCAAAGCATTTATAAATATGCGATGTTCAGATATTCTGTAGATATTATCAAAATACATGCATGTAGATCGTAATTCACCTTTAACTTTAAATACATTTGACGGCCGTGTTCTATTGGTTAAAGCTCCTGATTACGAAACTTGGTCGCGGGTTCGATTCCCGCTGAGGGCAGATCTTTGTGTGATAAACATTGAGTATTTGTACCTTAGTCTTGGATGTCCTATGTATTTATGTATATATCTATCTTTAAAAGTAAATATGTCGTTGTCTAGTTACCATAACACAAGCTTTGCTTATGTTGGGACTAGGTCAATTTGTGTGGAATTATGCCATGGTATTATTATTATTATTATTGTTACAAATTATCATGAAGATTGCTACCAATAGGTAGAGTATTAATAATACATACATACATATCATCACGCCAAGTCCCTAACGGGGTAGGCAGAGAGTATAGAGCGCCAGTTCTCTCTAGACTTACATACCTCTTTCGCTTCGTCCACATTCATCAGTCTCTTCATACATGCTCGTCGGTTTCGAGTACTCTTAACGTTCCCGTCCTTCAGAGTCCGATCTATTTGATCCAGGTAGTTGAAACGTGGCTTTCCTCTGCCTCTTCTTGCACACACTTTTGCTTTGTATATCTGTTTCGTCAATCTTTCTTCACTCATCCTTTCTATGTGTCCAAACCAACGTAACATGCCTTTCTTCATCTTTACAATCATGCCCTCATTCACGCCAGTTGATTTGCGAAATAAAAAATATGAACTGGTTATTTAAATAAAAAATCACGAGTGCAATTTAACTTAATATTTTACTAAAAACAAGTATTACAGTTTATCAATCGTATATATCGTATGTATAAATAAATTACGTATATATTTATAATCATGAAATTGGATCTTAACCTAATAGTTCCTTCCATACTATATTGCGAGTATGTCGAGGATTTTCATTTGGAAGAAGGATTTTTAGCGTAGTTGGTCGCTTAACTCTAGTAAATGCAACATATAACATGCCATGCATGAATACCGGACTGGACTTTAAGTCAACCCCAACAAATTCGAATGTTTGCCCTTGGGATTTGTGGATAGTCATGGCAAATGCAGATCTAACGGGAAATTGGTGACGCTGCATGATGCATCCCAGTTGTCCTTTCGATGAGTCAAGGGTTATCCTTGGTATATGTACTTCTTTGCCGGATTGTTCACCAGTAACAATTTTTGCCTTTATTATGTGATTGCACAGACTTGTTACAATGAGTCTTACACCATTGCATAGTCCTTCTGATACGTCTAAATTACGCAACAACATAATTAACGCGTTTTGTTTCAATTTTAGTTCGTGTGGTGGCAAGTCTGAAATGTTGACACTATTGAGAAATTCAGTTGTAAATTCGACTCCTCCTTCTGGTTGATCTTTCATTGAATCATGGCTATAGTAGATTTTGTACTCTCCGGGAAGTTTGGCAATTATATCATCATTAATTTTTTCAACATCTTTGTTAAGAGGCGCGAGTATTGCTCTGTCCTTCATCCCCTCATAATTTTCATATGCTAAGCAGTTACCAAATACTTCATCAATAAGATTGTTGCTTGAAATGATATTCTGTGGCAGTTCAATTTCTTCCATAGTATTAAGGGTCAGTTCGCCGTTGCCTAATGTTAGTAAGTAATCAGAAAACTGTCGTTCCTCTATTTCAACGCGCATATTTTCTTCTAGTTTAAAAGTCTTAAAAACGGACCATAAGGGGCATCGCTTAATAGAAAGATCTAATAACTCTGTTTTATTCGCACGCGGCTGTACAGGCAGACATTGGCGAAAATCTCCTCCCAGTACAATTACTTTACCACCGAAAGGGAGATCTGCATTTCCAATGGAGCGCAAAAGTTGATCAATGTTCTGCAAACCATATTTTGGAAGCATTGGTGCTTCATCCAAAAGAAAAATATCTATTTCTGCTAATTGTCTTGCTTTAGAAGAATTAGGTTTAATACTTGAGACTGCATCTGGTGTCAGTGGTACTTTTAGGCCAAAAGTTTTATGAGAAGTACGTCCATTAGGCAATAATATGGAAGCAATACCGGTAAAAGCCATACATTTTACTTTGTATCGTTTTCCAGTCAGCATGTAGTATAAAGTTTTATATATGAATGTCTTTCCAGTGCCCCCCGGACCATCAATGAAAAAGCATTTCGTTTCAAAAGCTGTATTATTTACAGCTTGAAGAATGGAATTAACGACTTCAATCTGTTTTCCCTTAAGTAACTGGTACATTTGCTCTCCTAATACTGCTGATTCATCCGTATTCGAATTCTCTTCATTATTTTCAAGATCGTAATTATCAATGTCCTCAAAGCCAAAAGTACGTACCCAGTATTGGAAATTTCGGCCTTCTGTTGCTTCAGTGTTCAATTTTTTTGCAATAATTCTATAAGCGCGATTAATTGCAATATCTATAAACTGACCATTTTGCCGGGCTGCATGTATAAAATCTTCTGACAAATTTATTTTAAATGTTTCCCACAGATCCTTTGGATTTTCAGGAGATCCATAAATTAAAATTTGAACAAAAAGGCTTCTCATTGCTACAGGCATTTTAAATAAGGCAGATTCTCGTAATCCTTCTATCCATTGTTGATCGTCGTAAGTCAAGCCCCGTGCTAAGCAGGCTTGTTTATACGTCCGATATTTAATGTCTGTTACGGTTCGAAGGTCTTCAAAACTTGTTGCATCTTTTACATGAAATAGTAATAATCTCAAGTAGTAAAGTTCGGGTTGAGCAACGAAATTCACATTATGAATCCTACCAATGACTCGCAAACGGCGAACTCTTGCCTCCCATTTGCTAGACCTTCCGATCCATTTAAAGTTTTCAGGCATCTGCCAATAAAAATTATATTGACGCGAGACATTATCGTTTGACTGATTATGTCTTTTAATTTCTGCATTATACTGAAAATAAGCCTCCAGAGTAGACCCTCTTTGGCCAATGTCGGCTAAATCTTCGTGGATTTGATCTAAGTTTGCAATCCGATACTGCCCTGGTAAGTGGATATCTAGTCGTTGGACACTATGACTTTTTTTTTGAATTTCAAAAGCAAATAATCGCCAGCAAGCTTCTGGTGGGGTGATACAACGTCCTTCAATGTATGTGTTTGCTTCATTATAAATCAGTGTCCTTTGTTCTTCTAAAACTTTGATTGATGCGCAATCGTATCCTTTATAAATGTATTTATAAAGATATTTTACAGCCAAAATACTTCCTACGTACTCAACGTTAATATGACAATTATATTTTTTCAATAAATAAGCGTTGTAGGGAGCTACATGACGATTATCTCGTGTTATACGACGACCGTTTATGTCTTTGCGATAAACCGCATGTTCGTGTGAAAATTGTGGACTATGAGGGTCCAACTGCGGATTGTAGCGTCGACGGTAATTTGGTTTACCATCGTCTACTAAAGATGTAACTTCCTGGTACGATTTTGGAAAATCGAATCGACATTTTGTTCTTCCGTTTCTATGAACCATACACGTTGCATTGGGATTTAAATGGCCACATGGGTTGTGAATCATCCATTTTAGTACTAATTCTCTTAACTCTAAGTCACAATTTCCGGGTATTTCTGATGAAATCAAGTCATCGAGTTCGTCTGGTTGATGAATCTTGTCATCAGATGTCATAACTATAAGCAGATGCATATGTGGTAATCCTCGTTTCTGAAATTCTATAGTATATACAAAAGCTGATACCTTTCCAAAGACTTGTTTTTTATCTAAATCTTCTATTAATTGTTCAAATTTTAACTTAGCAGCTCGAGCCACGATATCAGGACGATCCTGTGGAAGCTGTTGCAAGATTGTTCCATCTTCTAAATTTATTTGCAATGCTTGTTTTATTTCTGGCCAGTTAGGGTTCGATGTCATAGTGATGAAGAAATCTGGTGATCCAAGCCGTCGAACAATAGCCATTGCATCTTCAAAATGTTCGATGTAATACCTCGTTGAACCAGGAAAGGAGGAAGGTAAAATAATCTTTTCACCAACTGTGGCTTTTTTTCTTTCGGCAAGTTGATTTATAAAACTGGTTACACCTGTATATTGTTCAGCTAAAATCTTATTTTGGTTATATTTTATCCATTGAATACGGTCACGCTCTACACGAATGTATGTATCCACTAAATATTGTTGCAATAATCGGCCTCCAAAATGCAGTGCATTAAATGGAAGTTCCCGTACATCGGGTCCTTCTGTTGAAGGAGATCCTGTTAAAAAATTAGCAAACTCTGGTCGAAACGAAAGTCTGTATTGTGCCAGTTCTAGGCGAGTTAAATGAGTGCGACTGGCATAAGGCGTTTGTAATTGCAAATCTGGGCTAAAACCATCCGTGCCAGCTGGGTAAAATAATGGGAAAGTAAACGGCTCGACTCGCTTATCAACATTCTTTAAAAAGACAATGTTTTTATTGCGTTGGTGAACAATCATTTCATTTTCTGGGAAGCTTTGATCAGCATTTAGTGTAAAAACTGCACAAACCTCATTACACGCCGGTATATTAAACCTTCTGCGGTCAGCTTGATCTGGAATTCTAAATAAAAGCTTTACGTATGGTGGGGGTAACCCTTGGGCAGAAGTTAACCGGTTCATTTCATCCTCTACTTCTCGCATCATTATGTATCCCTGTACATAGCGATTTTGCGCTCGAATGATGAACTCCAATAACTTCATCGTTGAGGTAGTAATTCCAAAATTAAGTGGGTGGTTAACTCTTTCACTAACGGCTTCATCAGGATCTAAAAAGTATAGTTGCCCGTATAGTGGCCGATCAAAGACACCAACATCATTTTGTGTCGGGTGAGCTGTCATATTCATTTTGTGATATACTTGTCCGGCAACGATAAAACTATAAACGCCATGGCTATTTATTGTTCTGTCATCTTCCACATTGAAGGATGCTAAGGCAAAAGATGCGTTGATGTTCCTTATTTTTTTATGAAATTCTTCGGAGTTTGGATGACGGTTTAAAAAGAGGCGTACTAATTCATTTGTAAATCTCGGTTGCTCCATTAAAATTCGTCCATGTAAACAACAATCACCAAAAGAATTTCTATTTATATGATTTGAAACGCGTTCTTCAGGGAAATGTAATGCACCACAATGAACACACAAAATTTCAAATAGTCCTAAGGCGTGATATTGCACAGCTGCAGTAACAGCACATTTATATGTCGGTAAATGATTATAAAGTTCTAAAGCCCTCCGACGTCTTACGTCTCGACGTCTTTGTTCTTCTAATCGGTATTCTCGTTGTTCAATATTTTCAGAGGTCAAACGTTGTGCCGCTCGCTGTTGCAAATCTTGTAGACGTCGCTCCCGTTGTTCGTCACTTTCAGTAGCTACACGTTGTGCTGCTCGCTGCCGTGAATCATGTAGACGTCGCTCCCGTTGTTCGTGGTTTTCAGTAGCTACACGTTGTACCGCACGCTGCCGCAAATCCTGTAGACGTCGTTCCCGTTGTTCGTGACTTTCAGCGGCCACACGTTGTGACGCACGCTCTTGTGAAATATCTAAATCATAAGACCTTTCTGCTCGTATAATGTTGGTCAAGTTTTGCAAGCATCTTTCTTTAGCAGCACGTGTGGGACGAGCGGAAACCTGATTGTTTTCATAAAGGTTTTCTTGAAATGAAGCTTGATCACGATTTTCATGAAGGTGTTCTTGAGACCAATCGCGGCTTCGTGGAGTTAGGTTGTTCATAAGCGTTTTTTTTAAAGATCTTTTAGGCATTTTAAGTGAACACATGTAAGTAGACAATTTATTTTCTTGGCCTAACGTCAAACCAAACCCTATTGTTTGTTACTTAGCAACGCAATCTACTGAAGTATGCTGTGTCGGAAAAGCAGTGGGGAAATTCAGATTTTCATTGCCTAAAAACACGGATATAACAACTTTTTTTTTAAATGAAACCTAGCCAGATCGATTTATCGCCCCCGAAATCCCCCCCCTAGCAAATTTCATGAAAATCGTTGGAGCCGTTTCCGAGATTCAGATTATATATATATATACAAGCATTGCTCGTTTAAAGGTATAGGGATTTTTAAACAGGTAAGTTCGTATGATTAGACATTCCATTTTCAAAATTATTTAAGATGATTGCTCTTTTCGCGTAAAGCATCGAGTAATAAGCTCGCCTTTGTAATTAAAAATGTCATTACTTCGAGTGCTTCATGACGTCAATGACAAAAATATCATAAAACTCCAGTTTTACTGGACGAGACGTGGTTTATTACCGCTACCTTTCAATAGATCCTGAGCCTCGACAGTTGTAATTTACTAGCTCTTAAGCATTATGCGATAGACATATTTTTTATTTTATATTCCAACTGTACAATTGAGCGTAGAAGTTGTATTTCAAAATTGGAATAGTTTTTTTTTATAAGTTGTTCCAATGATTTTCAGAGAAAACACGCATTTTTAAATCCAGTCCTTAAGTCCTTTTGGAAAAATGTGCGACGTAATAATGCCCCATTTTTTTTATTTATTATCAATATCATTAATATATAAACAAGTAATTGCTTTATTCACTCTTTCTATCCTGTTAGGGACTCGGCGTAATTATTTATGTATATAAATATCTAAAATCCCTTTGAACCGATGTATATAATTTTGAATAACAGAAACCATAACCAAGTCTGCTTATATGCGCATACGAAGTCGCTCTAACCGTGCATCGAACCCGCGACCTTATACTGCTCAGTCGGCCGCTGAACATTCGAGTTTCAAAAATGCCAATAGAGCTACGATGACGAGACGAGTATTCAACAAAGCGCATAATTTAGTCTATAATTAAGTACAGTTCACAATAATTATAGTGCGATTTATCTAACAAAGGCAACGAAGACAAAGGTACAGTCGGCCCGAATAAATGCCAGCCCATTTACAAGAGTGTAAGATATGACGTGATATAGATCACTCACAACGTAATAAATAAATAAATAACATAAGAAAAATTACACCGTAAAGCGAATGTAACCGGAGGCGCTATGCTTCGCTAGAGTACTGTGGATGCGACTACATTATAAACACTTCATTGTATTTATTTAAGATTTGGAATCCCATTTATCTGAAAAGTAATATCGAGTGAATAAACTTCTAGTTCTTTTCCACTTAGATTATTTACTATAATTGGTAGAATAAAAAGCACGTTCGATCAATTCTATATATGTTCATATTATACTACTAATAGTTTTTCTGATAATCCTTGCAAAGCATAAACTTGCAAGGTTTTTTTATAAGAAGTGTATTTGTAAGATTATCTGATGATACCTCGATGACGTTGTGACGTCGATGATGATCACGTCGATGACCTTGCGTTGTAGGCAAAGGGAAACGAGCGCTAGATCTCTCTAAAATTACACATCTCGTTCGCTACTTCGGCACACATAATTTTTCTTTTAAACTTAAGTAAATTATTTAATGCATAATATTAATTTTATTTCGTATCCACATTAGTGTAGCCGAAGCGCCGGGCGCAAGGGAGCGACAGGGACGGATGATTTAGAAACCCCTCGGGAGGAGCGCGACGCGACCCGGTATTAATATTGTGACTCCACATAGAGCACTGCAAAATATAAGAAGCATTTTATAGATCACTCAATTGTCTTGATATTTGTGAAACTTCTTTATTCACTGTACTTAAGGATTTTATTCATATAGACATCTACAATAAATAAAACAACTTTTTTCTTAGATTGTTTCAGTGATTGAGCTGAAATGTCATTGTAAGGCAGAATTAATCGCATTCAGAATGTAAGAGACACACTTGCTTCAATATTGTTTTCTACATTTACGCAAATGTATAAAATGTTATATGATTTCGTTCGTAGGTACCTAATAAATGTTCCACCAGAGTCACCTTTATTACGGAGGGAGTCAAAAACGTATCGACCAAACCAGATGTACGTATCTTTGTAATTAATTTCGAAACATCTATCAATACGAGGTATTTCCAACGCGTTGCATCTGATTTGTTTCCCTACACTATGTGTTTTCGTTGACTCCTTTCCTAGTCGTTGGTTGTCGCAGCACCTCCAGCTAAATTGGTACCGAAATTCCAAATTCAAATTTCAGTTCCCATGTGTATCCCGCGGCGGTGCTTTTAACATTGTAATTGGTACTGTGTGATTATTGCAGCTCTTTGATCTCGCTTGATTGGTCGCGCTGTTGGCCCAACTTGTTGGCCGTGCCTGTTGGCGGTGCTGGCGTGTTGGCCCAGGTCAGGATTTACAGAAAACTAAAATCTTAATAGTTCCGACTATATTCTTGTTTCAGTGTGAGAAAAATATTTTTAAATATGGAACCAACATCCATGAAGATTGCCGAATAGGACTGAAGCTAAAAGGTTTGTATGTCAAGAGAGAGCTTGCGTTCTACTCTCTGTGCTTACCCCGTCAGCGGTACATCTGAATAGGAAGCAAAAGGAAAATGTTGTTTATCTTATTTTCTAATAAATATTATGTAAAGATAAAGTTGAATCTACGTTTTTATTTTTATTCCTTATTAACAAACAAACCCACACAACCATGTTTCAGATTGAATATTAATAATAATATAATATAATATATCCTCACGCCTTCCCACAAGGGTCCCCGAAGGGGTAGGCAGAGGTGTCTAGGTAATAAATAATAATAATAATTGAATATTACCCACTTTAATAATGTTGCTATTATATTATCTTTGGAGCTATTTGTCTTCATGATAATTCACCCTATAATTTCTAAAAGACAACTGTTCTGCTTTCCGTGACACCCTGGCAAGGTAAGGGTCATGGGGAAACATTGTGGCAAACATGAAGAAAAACTCTTCTTCAGATAGAACCGCAAACATTTTCTTAAAAGAGTCAAAGTCTAAGAGATGTCTAAAGATGACAGAATATTTTGTGTCGTAGAGTAAATGAACGGGCTTTAAATGTAGTTTTTTTTAATATACAACAAGAGTGGCAAACAAGCATACGGCCCACCTGATGGAAAACGGTTACCGCAGCCTATTTACGCTCACGAAGTATCACTTGCGCGTTGCTACTCTGTGTTCAGAGAGTTATAGTGTGTTGGCAGCATAATGGGTTTAATCCCTCTGCTTCCAACACAATGTAACAATCCTCCCCCCTCCCCAAGGAGCTCATTACTGGAAACCTTATTCACCGCGTAGGAACACAACACATATAATTATGTTATTTGCCTACGGACTTCTATAAGGTGGAGGTCCTGCCCCAGTCGGGCAGCTCCGAATTCGAACGGGAAACCCGTTATGCCCTACCTCTCTTAATGATATTTAAAATAGGTACCAATACTAACATAATATCTTCACGCCTTCCCACAAGGGTCCCAAAGAGGCAGGCAGCACTCACTTTCCGCCTGAGATATATTTTAGGTGCCAACGTGACAGATGGATGGTCCACCGCCATTTCTCAAGTGAGACTATACATACGTCTTTAGTTTTCTACAAGTTACTAACCACTGTACTTCATCATCATCATCATCATATCATCACGCCGATTCCCTAACGGGGTAGGCAGAGAGTATAGAGCGCCAGTTCCCTCCAGACTTACATACCTCTTTCGCTTCGTCCACATTCATCAGTCGCTTCATACATGCTCGTCGGTTTCGAGTACTCTTAACGTTCCCGTCCTTCAGAGTCCGATCTATTTGATCCAGGTAGTTGGAACGTGCTCTTCCTCTGCCTCTTCTTGCACACACTTTCTCTTTGTATATATGTTTCGTCAATCTTTCTTCACTGTACTTAAGTTCAGAAAACTTGAAATCTTCTTTTAGGTGTATCAGAGTTTGATAAGTCTAATTTGTAATTTTTCGTCCTAAAACCAGCAACAGACAGACACAAATCCCCATTGAGTTTAATTGAGCGCAATAAAGGGGCAAGGAGGGACTTTCCCTTATGTTTCGTTTAAAAACACGCCAGTTATTTCCCTCGGGAAGGAAGTAAGTCGCGAAATTGATAATTTAATATTTTCCCGGTCGCCGAATATCAGGTAATTACATAGACAACGTGATTCTGAACTCCAAATTAATATCAATGTTCTTTGTTTTAGGCGCTAGTGATGTTGACCACTCGATAAATTTGATGTCGATATTTCCGTTTAATTAGATAACAGCATTAATCGCCATCTTATTTAATGTCGTGGTGGCCGAGTGGTTCGAGCAGTTGCCTGCGACACAAAGATCGTAAGTTCAAATCCCGACTGCACCAATGTGTTTTTCTGAACATAAGTATAGGGATTAGTCACACCACGAGCTTTACGGTGAAGAAAAACATCGAGAGGAAACCTGCATACGTCTGAGAAGAAATTCAAAGGCGTATGTATAGTCGTGCTTGAGTAACGGCGATGGACTGGCCATCTGTCACGTTGGCACCTAAAATGTATATCTGGCGGTATGGGCCCTACCTATACACCTCTGCCTACCCCTTCGGGAACCCTTATGGGAAGGCGTGAGGATATATATTATCATAAAATACTTGCGATCGCAAACCTGTCTTATCGATATTTTATATAACGTCCCGTTCCTAAATCTAAGAAAATGAAGACAAATGCTATCGCTCGTAGCGTGGGGTCCGGGGTTCGATCTCAGACATGACAAACAATCTATGACACACATAATTTGCTACACCTTCGTTACTTAGTCATGACTCGTAGGGGAGTCAACAAAATTGCCTGTTTACGAGAGGGTAGGGTATTAATTTTTGTAATAATAATATATATATATATATAAAAGTGATCACTACATTTCTCGGGATTCAAAATGCATTGTTCGTGTTTGCGACAGCTCCAACCACCTTGACCACAACGGCTTCTCTATATATATAATAATAATAATAATAAATACTTGGGACAATTCCACACAAATGACCTAGTCCCAAATTAAGCAAAGCTCGTGTTATGGTAACTAGACAACGATATATTTACTTATATAGATAGATATATACTTAAAATACATAGGACATCCAAGACTAAGGTAGAAATATTCGTGTTCGTCACACAAATAGTTGCCCGCTAGTTGCAGCGGGATTCGAACCCGCGACCTCAAGTCAGGAGCTCTAACCACTAGACCAGACGGTCGTCTATATATATATATATATATATATATAGTGAATATAATATAAATATGTATTATTCCAGAAACAAAGTAATTACTGTGTGACGCATAATTAACAATTTTATTGTAGAACCAACTGTGTCCGGGCTCGTCCATAGCGTAAAATATGATTTAATTGGTTATGGTGAGCCTCAGGACCCCAAGGCCCCAGAGTTTATTATTTTTGAAGAGGTCTCGCGCCGTCTCGTCGAGACCTCTCGTGGGCTGGAACATATCTCGCTCAGAGAATCAGCATTGCTATCCAGCGTGGCAATGCTGCTAGTCTTCTTGGCACGTTGCCTCGGGATACCGATTTGGGACAAATATTTTATCTGTAAGTAGTTAGTTTCAACTGTTCTTTGTAAATATTGTTAATTGTTGTTATTGTAAATAATATAAATATTATTATTTTATACTTATTGATTATGGTGGTGTTAATCCAGGTAATCTAGATATATTTGTGAAGTATAAACTAGAACTTCTAAAAGTTCTCTATTTCAACCTCTTATTGCCCCCCCGCCCTCCACCCCCCGGGGTGCTCCGAATTGAATTAAAGAGCCAAGTGGTGATTAGCTCGCACTAGGCACCGGGTGACACCGACCCCTTAATATCTACTATTAAAATGACTTTGTCCTGTCAATGTAGAGTGAGCTATATACGAGAGGATACTTAAACACTTGGCTGCTAGCGGAGACATTTGACTTTACATAACATTGAGTGTTAGAAATGTAAGAATATATGAGATATATATGAGCCGTGGTGGTTGAGTGGTTCGACACACAGATCGCAAGTTCGAATCCCGACTGTACCAATGAGTTTTTCTGAACTTAAGTACAGTGATTAGTCACACCACGAGCTTTACGGTGAAGGAAAACATCGAGGCATTAATTATGATTTACAGTGATTTACAGTTTACTAAGAAATGTTAATAACATTTTTTATTCGGCCAAATCTATAAATGTGTGATAGTCTATGGTCATGGGTGTTGTGTCCCTGTAAGTTCCCGCTATTCAATTACAAAAGTTTGACTAGTTCGTCAGGTGTTCGTATCGACATAGATCTTAATGGGGAATGTAGGCTGGCTTAATGAAAGCTCGCTGATTAACACAACGTGGTTGTTACGAGTGTTCAAAGTAGATATACAGGATGTATCGAATATCACAGCACGAGTTTGACGAGCACGCTTATACATCCAACCTGTATACGCTTGAGATGAAATACCAGGATGGATGTATAGTCGTGCTTGTGGCAGAATCGACGTATATATATAAATATACTAGCTGTCCCGCCCAGCTTCGCTTGGGTGAAAAAGTTAAATTGCCCGTAACACGATCGCAGCGCCACCTATCGGGTCCAATTGTGCTGTAAGCTATCCTATATTTTAAGTATGATCAAACTGCACACGGTGTGCAAATTTGATTGAAATCGGTTAAGTAGTTTAGGAGTCCATCGCGGACAAATAACGTGACACGTAATTTATTTATATTAAGACTAGCTTATGCCCGCGGCGTCGCCCGCGTGGAAAGAGCAACATACATACTTTTGCCTTTATAATATTAGAGCTTTGAATCTTTCGGGATTCAAATGTAGCCTATGTCTTAATCCTGGGTATAAGCCATCACCATAAAAAAATATCAGTAAACCGGTTTTTTTCAGTCGTAAAAATGTTTTTTTTTTCAATAATCTTATGTTACTTCTTATACCTCCAGGAATATGTGTACAAACTTTCATGATAATCGGTTATGTAGTTTTTACGTGAAAGCGTAACAAACAAACTTACATTCACATTTATAATATTAGTAAGGATATTAATGAGAATATGCCTACCCCTTTGGGGATCCTAATGGGAAGGCGTGAGGATATATTATTTTATTATATCCTCACGCCTTCCTATAAGGGTCTTCCTCATAGTTTATATTGTAAGTGTGCAACCTTCCACTAATGTGTGAGTATTGTCGGTACACACTGATTACCTATGAGTGCACACGCACACTACAATTAATAGACTCGGATCATACTCCCCGCATCCCGCGACCCTCTGCCCCCTAGAAAATGGTGGGGCACGTCTTCGTGGATGGCACTATCGGTAACTGGCGTTAGGTAAGCAAATAGCAGATGTGTATCTACCATGCTGGTAATGAAATGTCAAAGTTATTACACATACAGCCGGTATGTAATTGCACACACAATTAAAGGAGGTTTAATAAAATATTAACTGTGTGAATTCAAAACCAGTTAAAATTATCATGGACGTTAACAAGAACGCAAATCAAGAAAAAAATAATTACATTTATTTTGCCTACAGTATCGTATGGCATACGTCTGAGAAGCAATTCAAAGGCGTATGTATAGTCGTGCTTGAGTAACGGCGCCTCGCCATCTGTCACGTTGGCACCTAATATACCTCTGGCGGAAAGTGGGTGTGTGGGTATTACCTATACACCTCTGCCTACCACTTCGGGACCCTAGTGGGAAGGCGTGGGGATATTATTATTTATAGATTTATTTATTTCAAAATTTAAACACAAAACTATACGGGATAATGATAATATTTTTAACGTTTAAATTAAAATTAACGTCATTTGTGTGTTAAGTAAATTGCCGACTGTATGTAAACATACGTATATACATGTATCGCGACATACATGTATGACATTTGAAATTAAAAAAAAAACCCCAAGCGACGTCTCGGCCTAACAGCGCCCTCCGCGTCCGAAATGAACATCGAATGATATACATTATTTTTTTTAAGAACCTCATAAAACAAGATAACAACTCACAGGCCATACTTACACACTGTTCGTTACCAATTATTGACCATAAGTGGCGATTCGATTCCCGAAGATAATTACAACTAAAGTATACGTCGAGAATAAATAAAGTTGACGGTTTCCCTTGCGTCTTGTCTCCTCTTAACGAACTATAATAGAATACTAACATTTGAGGGGTAAGTAAGAAGCCGTGTTGGCCGAGTGGTTCGAGTAGTTGCTTGCGACACAAAGATCACAAGTTCGAATCCCGACTGTACCAATTAATTTTTCTGAACTACTTTTACTTTCAGTACAGTGATTAGTCACACCACGAGCTTTACGTTGAAGGAAAACATAGAGAGGAAACCTGCATACGTTTGAGAAGAAATTCAAAGGCGTATGTATAGTCGTGCTTGAGTAACGGCGTTGGCGATGTTAAATAGGTATATCTCTGGCGGAAGTTGGGTGTGTGGGTACTACATCTACTTACCCCTTTGGGGACCCTTGTCCCTTTTCAACAAGGAATACATAATTACATGTAGCATTACAATTGAAGTAGGGATACCAATAGTGATTCTTTAACTATAGAAATTTACAATGAGCATTTTAAAATTGCATACTTATATACAAATACTAGCTGACCCAGCAAACGTTGTTTTGCCATATTAATTATTTCTAGGGAATTTCTTGTGTAGAAAATAAATAACTAAATTATTGTAAGTGTGTAAGGATGTGGTCTATGAGTGAAAGAGGCATGGAGCGCTGTGAACGATGAGGGAATATAAAAACAACAAAACACCAAACATTACACTCTGTGCTGTTTACTGGGAAGTGAGTAGGAGTGAGAAAATAAAAAAAAACTGGCACTGGTAACACAAAGTATAGCAGATTTATGATTATTATTTATATAGCCAATTGTTGCTGCTGGGCAAAGGCCTCCCTCCTGTCCTTCCACCCTCCACGACCGAGCGCTACCTCCGACTAACTGCTCAGGTGCATGTCCAGTTCGTCCCGCCATCTTCTTCTTGGCCTTACATGTCTGCGCGTCACATTCTGTAGGATCCATTGTGTCGTTAGTTTGGCACACAACTCGTCTGACATGCGACAGACGTGTCCAACCCAATCCCATTTGAGTCGGATAGCTTGGCAACCCGCATCGGCTATCAATGTTTTGGAGCGTATGATGTTGTTACGGATGCGATCCATTAATCTAACACCCAGTAGACTTCGCACCATAGCTCGCTGGCAGACCCCGAGTCTGGACTTCTGGTGCTCTGTGAAAGACCAAGTTTGTGAACCGTAGGTGAGGATGGGAAGAATACACGTATCCATCAGCTTTTGTTTTAGCGTCAAAGGAAGTTTTCCTTTCATAAGCTCTTTCATGGTCCAAAAGGTTTTCCATGCGTTTTCAGTTCTTGTTGCAATTTCCCTGTGTTGTCTCGCCTGGAAAGAAACTAATTGGCCCAGATATATGTAGTCCTGGACGTATGCAATGACTCTGCCCTCTACTTCGATTTCTTTCCTTACATAATTAGTCATAACCTTGGTCTTCGACATATTCATTTCTAGTCCAACTTTGAGGCTTGCCTTGTTTAGGTCTTGGATCATCAAACCTAACTCCGTTGCTAAAGAAGAGAATAGAACAATATCTTCAGCAAACCGGAAATTTGTGAGTCTAATCCTTCCGACGACTATTCCATTCTCTTCCCACCTACGGTTTATGTCACGGAAGACTTGCTCCAATGTAGCCGTAAATAATTTAGGGTATAACCGATCACCTTGTTTGACACCTCTTCTGATGGGAAAAGATACGCCTACAATGTGGAGTTTAATAGACGCGGTATTATTTTCATGCATGTTTTTATGCAGATGAATATAACTATTTTCGATGCCCTGTTTCTGTAATGCATCAAATATAGAAGTGTGTTTCAAACTGTCAAAAGCCTTAGTATATTCTATAAATGCCAGATACAAAGGGAGTTGAAATTCGGAAAATTTCTCAATGATCCCGCGACGGAATCCTGCTTGTTCTTGTTGGTTTTGATCCAGTTTTCCTGAGATGCAACCTTCTATCACTTTTATTAAGGCTTTGTAAAGGTGTAAAATTAAACTAATAGTGCGATAGTTATTTATGTCTAATTTATACCCCTTTTTGTACAAAATAATAATGTCTGAATGGCAGAAAATTTCTGGGAATGAGCCAGTTTGTAAGATAGTATTGAATAACCTTGAAATATGTGGTAAAAGTTTTGATTCTCCGCATCTCAGTGCATGGGTGGTGATTCCAACAACTGCAGGACACTCGCTATATTTCATACTCCGAAAGGCTGTGTGTACTTCGTATTCTGTGGTATGTGGAATATCTTTAGAACATGAATAGGCTTCAGTAGTCGGTTCGGGTATTGAGGCCGGTGTGTATCACCTGAGTACAGATTCTGGTAAAATTCGGTACATATCGCAAGCAACTTGTCTCCATCGCTTTATTTCTCCCCACTACTATCCTTCAAGTTGCTAATGCAGGATTTGCCTGTGTCAGCACCCCTGATGGCCGTTCTTAAGGAGCTGTTTTTTTCTAATGCCTTTTGGACTACGCGCATATTATAACGGCGATAATCTTTGCGGCAACTTCTTTTCACTTGTCTATCTATTGCACTGTATTCAGGAGTATGGATGGTTAATGTCTGTCTTTTTCTATAAGCTGGCAAGAGCGGTCACTTAGCTTTTTAATTCTATTCTTTGTTGTTTCATTCTATGGCTGGCATTCATAAAGCTGTCTCTGATAATATTGTATTTGACTTGGATGTCATCCGGTTGTTCTTATTGTGTTAGGTCAGGTTGAGTTGATTGTGTTAATTGAGCGAAAGTATTGTTTAGCTCTAGATTGTATTCATTTTGATTTGCTAGAAGCGTGGTTTACTAATGATCTTGATATATTTGTGGATATTTTGTGGTAAAATCTTAAGGTTATGCGTAAAGGTCGGTGGTCCGAGCAAAATTTTAAATTTTTCAAGACTTTTTTGTAACTTTAATAAAAATAACGATTTTTTTTGCTGAGTTCAGGGAAATTTTACCGAAATAGAATGAAAAGCATTTGCAAAAAAGACGACGACTTGGTTTTAATTAGCTCTTTCTCTTCTCAACTGGCGGAGATAACCCACAAGTGATAATTTATCAGTTATCGAGCGGGATGAAAAATTATTGAATTACTAAAATAACTATAAAAAAATAGGAGTTAGTGATAGAAGGGTGAAAAATTAGGGTTGTATGTATTTTTGAATATCGTATCATAAAAAAATAAAAAAAAAAATTTTGTCAAAAAAATGAAAAAAAAAAATTGAGGGGTGGACCACCCTTATTATTTAGGGGTGTGAAAAATAGATGTTAGCCGATTCTCAGACCTACCCAATATGCTTACCAAATTTCAGAGGAATCGGTCAAGCCGTTTCGGAGGAGTATGCAGACTAACATTGTGACACGAGAATTTTATATATAAGATAATATAATAATATAATAAATAATTATATTATATTTGTATATACTGTATCTGTACAAATACTGTTGCGATAAAATACATAAGCGAAGTGCTTAGTTTGTGTAAATATGTTATTTAAAGACGTATGTATAGTCTACAATAGTCACGTGGTAGCATGCCTTCATCTTTCGACGACCGTCTGGTCTAGTGGTTAGAGCTCCTGACTGCGAAACTTGAGGTCGCGGGTTCGAATCCCGCTGAGAGCAGATGTTTGTGTGATGAACACGAGTATTTGTACCTTAGTCTTGGATGTCCTATGTATTTATGTATATATCTATCTAGATAAGTAAATATATCGTTGTCTAGTTACCATAACACAAGCTTTGCTTAATTTGGGACTAGGTCAATTTGTGTGGAATTGTCCCAAGGTATTTATTTATTTATTTTGGTATTTATCTTTACAATCACACCTTTATATCCTCACGCCTTCCCACAAGGGTCCCCGAAGGGGTAGGCAGAGGTGTATAGGTAATACCCACACACCCACTTTCCGCCAGAGGTATATTAGGTGCCAACGTGACAGATGGCGAGTCCATCGCCGTTACTCCAGCACGACTATACATACGCCTTTGAATTTCTTCTCAGACGTATGCAGGTTTCCTCTCGATGTTTTCCTTCACCGTAAAGCTCGTGGTGTACCGTGATACCCCTGGTGTTGCAAGCGTCCATAGGCGGCGGTAACCGCTTACCATCAGGCGGACCGCATGCTTGTTTGCCACCCAAGTGGTATAAAAAAAAAAAAAAAAAAAAGTTCCGAAAACTCATTGGTACAGTCGGGATTCGAACTTGCGACCTTTGCGTTACAGGCAACTGCTCGAACCACTCGGCCACCACGGCTTTTATATATATATATTTATATCACACCTTTACGCTAGTTAATTTGAAGGGAACGTCAAGAATACTCAAAACCAGCGAGCATGTATGAAGAGATTGAGGAAAGTGGACGAAGCGAAGGAGGTATGTTTCAATGAAATTCAAATTCACTATTCAAATTGGATTCCATATTTGGAGTCTATACTTTTTGTATAAACTGTGACATCCCTAGTCTCAAACCGCTTATTTTCGTTTCTTGTATAATTTGGACGATAGTGTTCTTGGTCGCATGTAGGTATATTTTTTACGCTCTACTAATCTTTTTATTAATTACTGCCTACCCCTTCGGAGACCCTTGTGGGAAGGCGTGAGGATATATTATTATTATTATTTACATAATTACGTAGGTATATGGTGGTGTGACGGCGCGAGATAAGGACACGGTGTAATGGACGTGACGGAGACACTACGCGAGCATTTGATGTCTAGGGAGGGGCTGATGTCGATAAAAAATACATATCGATGTATTATAGATGAAACATATGTTTTTTTTCAAACTTAGATAAACGAAAATAAATTATAAGCGAGTTAATGTTGTCAGTGGACATGTCGAACGCAGGATATGTAGGCATTTTTTTTTAAATTGTTTATTGTTCATAATATCATATTTATATATTCTCACGTCTTCCCACAAGGGTCCCCGAAGGGGTAGGCAGAGGTGTATAGGTAATACCCACACACCCACTTTCCGCCGGAGGTATATTAGCTGCCAACGTGACAGATGGCGAGTCCATCGCCGTTACTCAAGCACGACTATACATACGCCTTTGAATTTCTTCTCAGACGTATGCAGGTTTCCTCTCAATCTTTTCCTACACCGTAAAGCTCGTGGTGTGACTAATCGTATAAGCTATCACCATTGAAATGGTGATAGCTTATACCCGTTATATTCTTATATTATAATGTATGATGCTCTTTCACGGCATAGCGGCTGAACCGATTCTAGCAGGAAAATTTCCAAAGCTACCTTTTTGAACTCCACGCGGGTGAAGCCGCGGGCATAAGCTAGTTGTATATATTTATCGAGGTTTGAGCGTGTGTATATCGATAGTACGTCGTCCCTCCTAGAAGCACCTGTGCGCTAGTCGCGCACCCGCTGATTACAGCGCGCGTGATTGTCATTTGGCCCCGCCCCCCGCGCGCCTCTCACACTATTATTATAATTACTATTATTACCATCCACCGACAGACGAGATTCGGTATATTTACCATATGTATATATACATATATGTATTCCTATATATATGATTTGATCCAGGAAGAGCATGTATGAAGAGACTGATGAATGTGGACGAAGCGAAAGAGGTCTGTAAGTCTAGAAAGAACTGGCGTTCTATCCTCTCTGCCTACCCCGTTAGGGACCTGGCGTGATGATATGTATGTATGTATATAATATATGATCTTTGTTATTGTTCTCTCCCCGGTTCTACCCGCGTGTTCTCCCCGGTTCGAATTTGAATTACATAGGTAAAATTTTCTTCTGAAGTAAAACGTAAGTGCTAATCCAGCTAATTATATATCTCAGTGCAAAATTTTATCAAATTTCATTCAGCCGTTCTGGCGTGAAATCGAAATAAGCAACCGTACAAACTTCATCATCATGATCATCAGCCCACTCTAGTCCACTGCTGGACATAGGCCTCCCCTAATGAGCGCCATAGCGCCCTGTCTTCAGCTTGCCGCATCCAGCGTCTGCCAGCAGTCCTTCGCAAATCGTCATCCCACCTGGTCGGAGGGCCACCATCTTACAAACTTCCACATATGTGATATTTTTTTGTAACTAAGTGGCAAGCAATCACCCGCTCCACCTGATGGTAAGTGGTTATCGACGCCTATCGACGCTTGCAACAACAAGGGTATCATTCGCGCATAGCAACCCTACAAAAATATTTCTGGTCCAGTAGTTAGAGCTCCTCCTGCGAAACTTATGGTCGCGGGTTCGAATCCTGCTGAGAGCAGATATTTGTGTGATGAACACGAGTATTTCTGCCTTAGTCTTGGATGTGCTATGTATTTATGTATAAATATCTATCTTTATAAGTAGATACATATATTGTTATCTAGTTACCATAACACAAGCTTGGCTTAATTTATTACTGTTGTTTCAATAAGGATTGGAAAATAATGTGTCTAAAAGAGATTGAGACAATTCATGATCATCATATGAACGTCAATCGAAAAGCAGTCTTTAAGTTCTACAAATAAGGATAACATTAATTTATTAGCAGGTCGTATCTATCAAAACTGTCACCGAATGTCGTTGCTGTAGGCGTGGTGTTCCAAATTTGAATGTCATAGGTACATATACGATTCAACCTAAGTACACTTACAATAAGTATCATATTCGTACAACAGCGCAGTGAATTTAAATAATGCTCCAATTTAGACAACCGTATTAGTGTAGTGATGGTGATTCTTATTATGTTTGATATAAGAACGATATTGGAAAGGCCGAACGGCACGTGACGTTGGTACACATACTGGTCATTAGACGGGTACATGTCATTATGTAGTGTACAGTGCGTGGAATAAAAAGGTTGCAACATAATAGTAATCTTTGTTCTTTTGTCTGTTTTTCGTGATGCCATTGAATGGGTCACGGTGAGATCTACAATTACACTGTCGGGTATGAATGATGATTTATCTGATGCGCGACGGAGGAAGGTGATGGGTGACCATTACAGAAGAGGTTATATATACAAATATATGTATAAAAAAATCCGTGGTGGCCGAGTGGTTCGAGCAGTTGCCTGCGACGCAAAGGTCGCAAGTTCGAATCCCGACTGTAGCAATGAGTTTTTCTGAACTTAAGTACAGTGATCAGTCACACCACGAGCTTAACGGTAAAGGAAAACATCGAGAGGAAACCTGCATACGTCTGAGAAGAAATTCAAAGGCGAATGTATAGTCGTGCTTGAGTAACGGCGATGGACTCGCCATCTGTCACGTTGGCACCTAATATACCTCTGGCGGAAAGTGGGTGTGTGGGTATTACCTATACACCTCTGCCTACCCCTTCGGGGACCCTTGTGGAAGGCGTGAGGATATATTATTATATATATATATATATATATATATATAATATATATATATATATATAGGAGCCGTCTTAGGCGGGAGGTTGTAAAGACAACTGTGAAACAAAGATTGCCAGTTCGACTGTACCAATTTTTTTTAACGATTGGTCACACCACGTCACGGTGAAGGAAACCTGCAAAACCTGGTTGTGTACGAAAGAACGGGTCTTCTGTCTTGAACACGCAGTTTTTCTTTGGAATAAAACATATTCTATGTAATGCAGCTAATAATCTACCCCTGTGGCAAATACCATCCGATTCTGTTCAGTAGTTTTTGCGTGGAAGAGGAACAAACTTTCTGATATATAATATTTATTAGTTTGATTCCACAACAAAAACTGACCTCATTATACCATTTTCTTCTATATAAACATGCGAAAGCTACATATAGGTATAAACGAGTAATCTATCCCTTCTCATTAACCTGTCAATGTCAACATGACAGCCAAAATGTTCTATAGATAACCTCTATAATCGAATTGCACGCGGAAATCAACCTAAAAAACTACTAATCAAGTAGTTACAGCAATTGAGAATCGTACAAAGACCGAACCACTTTGATCCGTTAATAAAGATGTCTTCAATAATTATGACAAATGTATGTTTTATTCAGAGCAGCCTCTGATTACTATATATATATATATATAGCGATTCGATACGCTTGTATACGAAACAATGCAGTTGAGAGGAGTATAGAAACTTAAATATATAGGTACTAATACTAGCTTATGCCCGCGGCTTCACCCGGGTGGAAAATCAAAATATTTTGCTCAACGTAAGGGACACAGGGAACACCTATTGAACGTCACGTATTTAATACTAGCTGTCCCGCCCAGCTTCGTCCGGGTGAAAAAGTTTTTCCTGAAACACGATCGCAGCGCCACCTATCGCCGCGGGTCCAATTGTGATGTAAGCTATCTTATCTTTTAAGTTGGATCAAACTGCACAAGGTGTGCAAATTCGATTGAAATCGGTTAAGTTGTTTTGGAGCCCATCGCGGACTTAATTGCCATAAAAAAGGTTATAGTGAGGCAATCTTAAAAGATAGACATATGCTGTCGGGGACTTTTTTCTAGAACTTTTAAAGAGAAACAATTCCCTCATACATTATATTTTCGTAACTTAAACCGTTTACGCAGCGCACGCAATGGAAGCTCTCAAAAAGGAATATTTTTCCCGTTCTTGCAACATTTTTCATCTATGCTTCGCTCCTATTGGTCGTAGCGTGATGTTATATAGCCTAAAGCCTTCCTAGAGAAATGGACTATCCAACACAAAAATATTTTTTCAATTCTAACCAGTAGTTCCTGAGATTAGCGCGTTCAAACAAACAAACCAACTCTTCAGCTTACCAAAGCTACCACCGTTTCCAAGAAAAAAATACCTGTCAGGAGAAAGAGTTCGAAAGGGTAGCTTATATATTTTCCCGCTTGAATCGGTTCAGCCGCTATGCCATGAAAGAGCAACATACTTTCCTAATCCTAAGGTATACGCCATCATCATTCCAACTTTCAGCCAAATCGGTTCAGCCGTTTTACCGTGGAAGAGCAGCGAACATCCAAACAAGAAAACTTACAAACCTTAGCCTTTGTAATATTAGTAAGATATATATGAAGCTGACGAGTTTGTTTGTGTGAACGCGCTTATCTCTAGAACCTCTGGTTTGAATAAAAAAGAGCTGGAGAGTCCATTTTTCGAGGAAGCCTATAGGCTATATATCCTCACGATACAACCAATAGGAGCCGAGTATCATTGAAAAATGTGGCAACACTAATTTATGTTTTATAAAAAAAAAATATTCGCAAACATAGTCGTAACAGGCAGATCGTAGGAACGTAGAATCGTAGGCAGTTGACATGTTAATTTGAAGAGGTTTTGACGTCTAGCCGGTTGGCCAAAGAGAAAGTTGACAGTTCTTGTAATGACGTCACATCATGACAAGGCTTAGACAATATTATTAATGTGAAAGTTTGCTACATTACAATCACGCAAGAACCTGTACGGAATTGGATGAAATTTGTAAATTTTACAAGGATCACGCCACAGCTAATAGAGTTCTAAAGATCTTTAAATTCTAGCTACTAGGATCTTTTTAGGAAATTAAATGTTCACCGACCTTGAACCTGCGTATACATAACGCAGAGCGCTTCGTAACTAACGTAAATGTAGGTTATACGTGTTGAATAAACGATAGTGTTCCAAGCCCCATAAAGCCGCGTGTACACTATCGATGGGCTGTGTACACTACCGGGGGCTAGGCTTGATTATTCATAACCTGGAGGTGTCGACGCGTTCGTGGCGCTTGCACCGCGTGCGTGAACTAGCCATTATATTTTTATACGATATTCCATTTTGTGAATCGGTTTGAAATTCGAACTCGAATTCGAAAATTGAAATTTGAATATCTTGTTTATTTATGTTATAAAATACATTGATGTAAAAAAGATAAAACCTCATTGATAAAATATTATTATTTAATTTCTGTTGAGAGCCGTAGTGGTCGAGTGGTTTATGTAGTTGCCTGCTGAATCAAGATAGCTGGTTCAAATTCAGATTAATGGTACTTTTAATTAAGTACAGTATTTATCACAGCATGAGTGAAACATTTTGAGAAAAACTTTATACGTGATTTCATATAAGACGGCGACAGACTTGACGCCTGTCACATTCCCTAAATAAATATATAGCTACCCAAAAATACTTCTGCCTACCTTCGAGGGCCGTTATGGAATGGCGTGAAGATATTGTTATTCTAAATCCTAGTGACCAACGTATACAAAGTACAAAACAAAATTCCTTTACAGTTACAATACTTAAATTCTATATGAAGTCAAATTGCACAAACGTATCATAGTATGGTAATCAACTGATCACGTCATCGCTGACAAGGCGCTTGAAGCCACCTGACCGAGCGTTGCCGTCTGCTCACAAGTTAAATTTGCATGTCATAGTGTCAATAAATATATACATAGTGACAATTAAGTAACATTGACACCGTTCCGCTTGTGACTCTGACGACATTAGGTACGTACGGCAAATGAACTTGGACTTTTAGAATTTTACAGAATTTATTAAAATCACAATATTTCGCTAAACAACTAAAAGAGGGTGTGATTGAGGAGAGAAGAAATGCATG
>JACCPG010007297.1:0-27063 GCA_016069955.1 Drepana arcuata
TCCTCTCGATGTTTTCCTTCACCGTAAAGCTCGTGGTGTGACTAATCACTGTACTTAAGTTCAGAAAAACTTGATACAGTCGGGATTCGAACTTGCGACCTTTGCGTCGCAGGCAACTGCTCGAACCACTCGGCCACCACGGCTCTTTTCCAATTCCAATTCCAACAAATTCCATTAACTTTCATAATTTCGCTGAAATGTTTTCCTTCTCTCAAATCTCTCGTTATGATTTATGGTTTACACAAATCGATGATCAATTAAACTCGTACTCATATAACATATGGTTATATAACATTTAAGTGATTATACGTGATGGCATTGTGGTTTTAGTGATCACATGCAAAGTACTGGATTGTGTTTAAATCTGGTTAATACCAATCAACATTACAAATAATAATTAAGCTAATATACTTAACGCTAACTACTTAATAAAAAAGGCTACAAAAGTATTTTTATAGAGTATAAACCATAATTTCATACCACGTTCAATTCGTATAAAGTAAGAACATTGGTCAGTTAGTCAAATAAAAAAAGTATTTATTTTTAGTTCTAGTGTATTGAGCATCACTCGTAGTTTTCCATGCCTGAACAATTTCCGCATATAATGTCTTTATGAAAAAAAAATGTGGCGCAAGAAGTATAGTCTTTCAGTCGTTGTATTTAGTTAGTTGCTTGTGGCCGTTTTAAATGTTTTAATTATGATTAATAAATAAATGATTATGATTGTGACAGAGTCAAAGAATACCTATTTCGGATGGCTCATCTGGCATAAGGCTGTCCTCTCTACTCTACGAACTAAGCAGTTTGGATACACATTTTGTCTGTAACCTCATTTGGTTTCATTTGATTATATAACACGCCGAGTGTGAATATTTTATGAATGGAATCTGGTGAAGCATATTTGTATTACTTTGCACATTTTTATTTTATTAAAGACCTACATCCGCCCGAATTATATTCACATCTTGTCTGTTAATATTCTAGAACTGGGACGGCTGGGGGATAGTCTATCACAAAAGCAGTATACTGCAATTTATAGTATCAAACTGGGCCAATGTTCATTTATAGGTACTATTGGCTATTATGCTATCGGCGGAGGTATTCATTCTCTATTTTATACCTTGCGAGGTGTGAATGATTTCGGACACTTAGATTTTCGACATATCACGAAAAGTTTTATTGCGAATTCTGCGAATAATGATGCTGTGTGATTAATAAGGTTAGGTATATATCTGTCGTTAATTCCGAATAAGAATAAGGTAATTGTTGCTCTGAAATATCTGAGTATTAAAAAAGGTGTAAACAAATAAGTATCCGACCCACCTAATGATTTAAAGGTGGCAATGCAGAAACCATTTTATAACAATACTGTAATGCCCTCCTATAAGTAAAGTGTTGTGTGTCCAATCATTTTATTATTGTGACTGGCATTCTTTGGCCGTCCCAACCCGGTAGTGCTGAGGGAAAAGGGTCAAACTATTTCGACACGTTAAATATTTACACGCTTGTCACACACTGGCGTTAAATAGCGAAACTACTGGAAGCAACAACATAAATTTTATTGTCGCTATTTATTGCTATCGGACCTTATTATGAAACGGTTTTTTGATGATAAAGAAATAGTTTTTCCATTGTAATGAAGACGGCCAACTTATAATACCAGTGCGGCAATCAGACACATACAATTACTAGCTTTTTTTTAATCAAACAATGTAACATAGTTATAGAGGAGTGGAATCTCTTAACACACTTCCTTAAAAGGAGACTCCGGACACGAACTAAATAAAACTTGTTTGTTCCGTTGTTAAAATGTTGTATTATATAAAATATATTGTATTATACCATAGACTTTTCTGAACTAAAGTAAAGTTATAAGTCACACCACGAGTATTACGATGAAGGAAAATATCGCGTTTAAACCTGCATACGTTTGGGAATATATTCAGACGTAAATATAGTCGTGCTTGCAGCGAAATATATCTCCGTTGGGTGTGGATACTACCAACACTCATCAACTAACCTCTTCGGGGATCTTTGTATGAATGCATGGAGACGAATTTTTCCATCACCGCAGCGGTCATGATGGTCATTATATTAAGTATTAGCTGTAATATTCTACTGCTATGATTGTGTGATGGTTTTATTCTTAAACAAAACATAAATTACACAACCATTAATGTATCTTTACAAATAACTGATTATTCTCAATTATGTATGTCATTTCCAGCATATTTTTGTGTTCTTGTCAGCAATCGAAGGGTTTTTGAGACGCCAGAAATAGTACGATAGTAGACGTGCCCTCGTTACCACTCATAAACTGTGAATGCTGCTCGGAAGGTTACTCCGGCACATACCTCATGCCAATACGTCTCAATGTATCATAAATGATACACCGTTACATGTAACGTAAGGTGGTTTTAGGAACCAAAATATGGAAGGAGATAAGATCAATAATAGAATCGTACTAATATTATGAATGCCAAAGTGTGTGAAAACGCTTGTTCCTCTTTCAAGCAAAAACTATCGAAAGGAATTTTATGAATTTTGGCACAGAGAGAGAATTATTAACTGCATATAGAGTGTACCCATGAGTTTTTCTGAACTTAAGTACAGTGATTAGTCACACCACGAGCTTTAGAGTCACCGAAGGGGTAGGCTGAGGTGTATAGGTTATACCCACATTCCCACTTTCCACCAGAAGAAATGGAGAGGAAACCTGCATACATTTGTGATTCAATTCATAAGCGTATGTATAGACGTGCTTGAGTGACGGCGATGGACTCGCCATCTGTCACGTTGGCACTTAAATATATAACGATCTAAAGTAAGGTATATTTTAATACACACCTTCGCCTTCACCTTTCGGGATCTTTATTGGAAGGGGTGAAGATACACATACACATTAATCAACATCTTTGTCCATGCTCGCCGGCCTTGAGTATTTACTTAATCCTGCCGTTATCTTCCTTACCTCCTTGAATTTGAAAATATTTTCTGAATCTAATAATATAATTAAGTTCTGCCTGCTGTATTTAGTTATACTGCAAAATTGATGCTCTCTCTACTACAAAAGGCCGAGTGAGTCGTTATCATAAATTTGGAGTTTCATTATAACTGAGCGCGGCGCCGGCGAATGAGTGCAGTTCCGCTAATTATGTAAATTTCGAATGAAATTGGAACAAATCTTTACCATGTTAATATTTTGTCGAACCATAATGGTGAGGTTTCTATTAACGGAATAAAAAAAAACCTTTCCTTATAGAGTTAACAGTAGTTTGAATGTTACTGAACTATCAGTCTCTACAGACAACAATTCAATGACATGAATCTGTCTCAGCCTAGAAATAACCGATGCTCTATATATAGTGATAAAATAGATATACACCACGATTCCTTTGTTAAAAAGCGGTCCATACTTAAACATCTGTCTAGTTAAGAAATATAGTTTGTAACCTAAGTGACTATAAGTACTTACTTGGTAGATGATTATTGTAAATGTTCTCTTTATAGGTCAGCTGCATTTTAGTACTTATTACTAGTAATTGTTACACTTTTTGTTTGTTAGTTTAAATTTGTATCTTTAAATTTGTAATGGTTTTAAAAATCATAAATATATAATACATACATACATATCATCACGCCAAGTCCCTAACAGGGTAGGCAGAGAGTATAGAGCGCCAGTTCTCTCTAGACTTACATACCTCTTTCGCTTCGTCCACATTCATCAGTCTCTTCATACATGCTCGTCGGTTTGGAGTACTCTTAACGTTCCCGTCCTTCAGAGTCCGATCTATTTGATCCAGGTAGTTGGAACGTGGCCTTCCTCTGCCTCTTCTTGCACACACTTTGCTTTGTATATCTGTTTCGTCAATCTTTCTTCACTCATCCTTTCTATGTGTCCAAACCAACGTAACATGCCTTTCTTCATCTTTACAATCACGCCCTCATTCACGCCAGTTGATTTGCGAATATAATATATGATAATAAATAAATAATAATATGTTAATTGATATAAAATTTATTTTTATTGGATTGTTATTATTATATATAATAATTGTTATTATATAAGTATTGTATAATAGTTGTTATTATTCATTGTTTTAATTGCAGTTGCTTTTTTAACATTATTAGAACGTAAGATTTTAGGTTATATTCAAATTCGTAAAGAATAAAATTTCGTTTATTTATGTCTAACCGCAACTGCTGGCGCAAAATTTGTTATTAATTTATAAATTATTGAATCAAAATCTCTTAAATTTTCAATAGATAAACTTATGTGAAAAAATGCTCAAAAAAAAGATTAAAAAAATTATCGCTTTGACTCAGCCATTTTATTTTCGAAAATGACTTTATTTAACAAATGATATAGATATTGGAACTTTATATTTTATCTTTGGAATTTGATCTGGAATAATTGTAACTTCATTAAGCTTATTAATACATAAGCAACTAAATACATTAAAGTAAATATTAAGCTTATAAATAAAATTATTGAATACTTCTATATTCAACATCAAATCCTGAAACCAATTCTCTCTCACCTTCAGCAAAATCAAAAGGAGTTCGATTAGTATCAGCTATTATAGTAATATACTTATGGATAAACGAATAATGAATTTAAAATATTATTAAAAAATAACTACTTTAATGGATCAACATTCATTTTATTTCATTATTTTCGTTTGTTTTATTTAATATTTTTTTAGGATTATTTCCTTATATATATTATATTATATTATATTTATTTATATTATTTATTATTATATTATTTTTTATTATTTCCATATATTTTAACATCGACAAGACATTTAACGCTAAATGAATCTAATTATATAAAAAAAATAAGGAATTAATCTTCAAACTATTAAAGATATAAATAAATCTAACAATTGGAAAAAAATCATAAATTAAATGGTGTTAACAATTGTTGGTGAACTAATAAATAAAATAAATAAATATTTAGACATCCAGAGGCATTTTAGGTCTACCAGAATTTCATGGCAATGGGGAAATAAAATTTTGGAGTGAGCAAGACCAGGGAAATTAAATTAAACGATCTCTATACTTTGTAATTGGTGTAATTTTAACAAAAACATTAATGAGTTTTGTTGTTATAAGAACACTATATTTAGGAAAATAAATTGTGAAAAATATAGTACGTAATTGTTTATTACTAGTAGGTAAGTATATAGGTATTTATAAGAAATGAAATATTTAAATAATGCATGTAACAAAGAGTTAATATGAGTAAAAAAACATAATGAAGATGACAAAGAGGTATTTATTATAAATTGCTCTTCTAGGTTTTCAATCACTCTTTCTTGCGCGATGAAATCGTTTTGTATTTTCTTTACATGTTGATGATTGATAACAATTTCGCCATTCCTGTACAAAATATATAATCTGTAAGTTATTTAGTATCACTTGCATGCATGCTAGAATTTGAGTTCTTGTAGGTAATTCGCCGTTTCTTAGAACTGAACTCACCTGTGAGACATTTCAGCTAATAGGAAAACTAAACGTATTGATAGAGCTCAGTCCAACTAACCGGCTTATTCTATGGCGCGATTGAAATACTAATATTTTATAAATCTTCACTATCCACACTGAAAATAGAATTCTGGCTTGAGATCGAGATTGAGGCTTTTTCGACATTTTCACAGAGATCAGTGATCAGTAAATTAATTCAGCGGTTGACAAATTCATACTGCTTTATACAATTTGTATAAATTTTGTGAAATCAGATTCTGGTAGACATAGTACAATCAACCATCAAAATAATGACTGAATTTTCCAGCTAGTAGGCGGAAACGAATTATATGAACGTCAAAAAGCTTAGAGCGAAGAGTTATGACGAGATTTTTTTGGCAGTGACACTGATTAGAATTGACATAATCCATTCGCTGTTGGTATGTCAGCACAACAGTCAATCAGCCAGGAAGCTGTATGATATACATAATGTGTTAATGCAGCAATTAGTAAAGACAACAGGCCAGCCCGACCCGGTAGCGGTGTAGCGTGTCCGTTGTGCAACTGACGTTAGACGAACGGCGCGAGGACATTTCGACATCCCTCTGTGGGTCACGAGACGCTATACTGAATGAGCGTTTGTTGGCAAACAACACCACACACTGATCTACATATATCTTGCTTCATATAAATATATGAATATATATATGTTGCAATCGAAGGTATAATAAAATTCAACAAACAGTATGATTGAAGAAAGTTTCAGAACTTTCGAGCTTTCATCTTTTTATATAATACTAGCTGTCCCGCCCAGCTTCGCTTGGGCGAAAAAGTAACAATTTCTGAAACACGATCACAGCGCCACCTATCGGGTCTAATTGTAAACCTAAACCATTCTCGAATCCACCTGAACACATACAGAAAATTTCATTAAATTCGGTCCGACCGTTTAGGAGGAGTTCAGCGACATACACACGCCCAGAAAAATATATATTTTTTTCATACAAACCTTCTCCTGATAATAAAGATTTATCCAATTAGTTGCAGTCGTTTGGAAGTTATGCGCGTACAAACATTTCGGGGATTTATTTTTATATATATAGATTAGTTATGTCTAAGAATAGACGAGATAAAATATAAAAGTAATTAATTAAAGGTGATGTATCTTGTAGAAATAATGATAAAGTGTGAAGTGTATAAGGAGGATTATTAAGCATCAGGACAAAGCGAAGACACGTCTTCGCAGAAGACGTAGGTATAGGGGTTTTCATCACGTCCTTATTACATCATGTCCTTCACCGCGTACTGCTATAAAACTAAATCTCATCGGTGCAGACCGCTTGGACTCTAACATGCAATCTTGACAGCTGACTTAAAATGGGCCATAAGTATTCCAATATATTGTTATATTATCAACAATTTATAAATGGATAGATGTTACGCGAGCATTTCTAGTTTACCAGATGTTTTATTAGTACGTTGACACGAAATATTCATTACATCCTCTGTTTATCCCCGCGAGTGCTCCCACAACGGCAATATAATATTGTATTACGACCAATACTTCGCTGCAATGAATGGAAATGTATCTTTAACATAATATAAATGAGAGAGTTATAGCCTGCATTCTAGTGCACTTCTGTTTACCTCGTAAAGGCACGGGCGTGTTCAACGTCAGCCAATTCTATATATTCTTTATTCACCGTTACTATGTTTACATTACACCGACACAAATCGTATTTTAAGAAATTTAAAATATAAAGTGAGTAAGATGGAATAGTCCAAAATTAATGTCTCGATTCGTGAATACTACGCGAATATGTGTTTTATTGCATTCGTTGGGTTTTACAAGGTCGTGTGATTCTTTCCGCATTAGTAGTTTGTTCCTGAAATTATTTAACAACCACATTAAAATTTTGTATGGTTTTTTCATCAGAGGAGTTTTAAGAGAGGCATAACGAGTTTCCCGTTCGAATTTGGAGCTGCCCGAATAATGCAGGACCTCCACCTTATAGAAGATGGTCATAGCTAAATAACACATTTTTTGTGTTGTGTTCCCGCGCGATTAATAAGGTTTCTAGTAACGATCTCCTTGGGGAGGAGGTTGGATTGTTATATTGTGTTGGCAGTAGAGGGATAAGTCCCAATATGTAAAACTTTCCGAGCTCAGAGTGGCAACGTGCAAGTGATATTACGGCATCGTGAGCGTAAATAGGCTACAATAACCGCTTCCCATCAGGTGGGCCATATGCTTGTTTGTCATTCTTGTGGTCATAAAAAATTTAAGTATATCTCGAAGTTATTCGAATGCGAACCAAAGAAAACATTGGTAATAGTATCATGGGATGATTCCACACAAGTTGACCTTGAAAATGGAGAATCCCACAGTAAGCAAAGAATAAAGGTACTATTAAAATTAGATAATACTTATGTTTTACAATATTTGCCGTGGTGGCCGAGTGGATCGAGTTGCCTGGGACACAAAGATCGCAAGCTCGTATGCCGACTGAACCAATGAGTTTTTCTAAACTTCAGTACAGTGATTAGTCACACCACGAGCTTGACGGTGAAAGAAAACATCGAGAAAAACCTGCATACGTGAGAAGCAATTCAAAGTCGTATGTATAGTTGTGCTTGAGTAACAGCGATGGACTCGCCATCTGTCACGTTGGCACCTAAAATATATCCCTGACGGAAAGTGGGTGTATGGGTATTATCTATACACCTCTGCCTACCCCTTCGGGAGTCCCTGTGGGAAGGCGTGAAGAGAGATATATAAATATTTAAAATTGTTCTATTCCAACTAGATAAGATTCCAATAAGACAAATATCTGTACTCAGCAGGAATTCAATATTGTATATCACCTTCGGCTTCGCAGACAGCACTACTAATAGATACCACTATAGATGGGAAAGTATAATATAAATAGAAGCAAAATTTCTCCAAAAGTTACGGTAGGTTAGTAGTTAAGGTCACGATATTTAGCCACCATAACTTTACCATCAACCATATTATTTACTAACAAAGCACTGTTTTTTTAAATAAGAAAATCTCATTTGTTTATTCAGGAATTTAAACCTACATGTTCCATTTTAACATTTGTGCGATATAATAATATTATGATATATGTAATTGACGGCCGTCTGGTTTAGTGGTTAGAGCTCCTGACTGCGAAACTTGAGGTCGCGGGTTCGAATCCCGCCGAGGGCAGATATTTGTGTGATGAACACGAATATTTGTACCTTAGTCTTGGATGTCCTATGTATTTATGTATATATCTATCTATATTAGTAAATATATCGTTGACTAGTTACCATAACACAAGCTTTGTTTAATTTTGGACTATGTCAATTTGTGTGGAATTGTCCCAGGTATTTATTATTATTATTATATTATATAATCAACATATACGAGTAACGGCGATGGACTCGCCATCTGTCACGTTGGCACCTAATATACCTCTGGCGGAAAGTGGGTGTGTGGGTATTACCTATACACCTCTGCCTACCCCTTCGGGGACCCTTGTGGGAAGGCGTGAGGATATATTATATATTATATAATCAACATATAATCTTAATGTGTTTTTTTTATTTAAATAGCTCTGAAGCTAAGCTTATTATTAGAAAGATTTCTTCTCAACACACATTTCACACTTTTAAAAGTGACAGAAATGTCCCTTGAATTGATAGTATATATCTATCACGATAGCGATATAAATCTCTTAGTCGGCGCCATGCGCACGCGCCGACGGGATCGGGCGGCAATGATAGCTCATAGTACTGCTGTTAAATATGGACGCGGCTTTGTTCGTGAAAACTAAAAAAAATATTTATATGTTTATGTTACTGATTAATGTGGACGAAGGGGAAGAGGTAGGAAGAGGTAAGTCTAGAGAGAACTGGCGCTCTATACTCTCTGCCTACCCCGTTAGGGACTCGGCGTGATGTTATATGTTATGTCGTATGTTAAAGTTTTTGGGAGTCGCATAGGCATGCGACTCCCAAAAACTCAAATTTCAATTCAATTCAAATACTGAGTGAGTGATGAGTGATGTCAACTCCGAATCCGCACTACAGGTTGTCCTACCACTTGGAACAGCATTTTTCAGAACTTTTAATTGTTTTCAAAAGAACAAAGAAAACACATTAAAATTTTAGCTATAAACGCGTGGGCAAAGTTCCACAGAAGCGATCATTAAATGTGATTGTTTTAAGGTTATGTCCATGGCAGTTAGAAAGTGAACGTGCTAGTAGTACAAGAACAATGTATTAGTCAGCATTACTTAATTGATGGTTCTGGGTAAAATAATGACATGTGTGAGGGTAGTGAGATGATAATTTCCCGGTAGATTCCACAGCTTGTAACTGCGTACGCGCATATTTGGCTGGCGGCCAGTTGCATACGCGCCGGATGCCGGGAGATCTAAAGAATTTGAGAGTGTGCCGGCGTACCGCGAAGCTCGCCACCTCACTCCCGGCCCGGCGGCATAGAAGATCCGCGTTATACCAGCTTAATGCTGCTATATGGATAGACATTATAGAGAGTTCATCGTTATACAATTGTAATGCTTCTTCTACAAATTACGTAAACTTTTACTAACTGGAAGTAGATTTATTTTGCAATGACTACGCATTATGCAACTGCGTGCGGTATTATTCATTACAATAGTAGTAAATTAAACGTTCGAATTCCATATGAACTATGATGTGTGTTGTCTGTTTGTGTGATGTCTGTTTTCGTTTTAAATTTGCAGTATAAATTGCATACAAAATTAGCCTTTTCCCATATGGAGGACCGAAATAAAATACTCAACTCTTAACTGGAGTATAATAAAGCAGTAGTGGGGTGTGATTAATTAGTTCAGGAGACATCGTGCTTCCTCCAGCGTTGCCGGTAATGAGTACACTCGCATTAATAATTTGACTGGAAAATATAAGTGCTCGCTATCACAATAAATAATTGAATTAATGTACTGAGATCACCGCCTCATCAACTTCCTGCCGTGACTGCAACAGGTTGGGACATTAACTCTCCTGTGTGATTTATCCAAATGACGTAAAGACTTTTTTACTAGAAATAAAAATGTTTTCCGCGCATTCATCATCAGCCCACTCTAGTCCACTGCTGGACATAGGCCTCCCCTAATGAGCGCCATAGCGCCCTGTCTTCAGCTTGCCGCATCCAGCATCTGCCAGCAGTCCTTCGCAAATCGTCATCCCACCTGGTCGGAGGGCGTCCTACACTACGTTTGCCTAGTCGAGGTCTCCACTGAAGAACACGTTTACCCCAGCGGTTGTCGGTTCTTCGCGAGATATGGCCGGCCCACTGCCACTTCAGCTTGCTAATTCTTTGAGCTATGTCGATAGCTTTGGTTCTCTGTCGGATATATTCGTTGCGAATCTTATCCTTCAGAGAGACTCCGAGCATAGCTATCTCCATAGCTCGCTGAGCGACCTTAAACTGGTGGACCAGCCCTTCCGCGCATTGCACTAATAAAAATATCATTGTATTCCCGAAGATGAAAACTCTCTTGGAAAAACCACCCATAAATTCAGAATTCACTACTAGGTATATAATTTTTAGATCCTCCCGCAACGTTCCCCGAACAGTTGTGACTAGATTACAATCACTCAGTTTTCGCTGAGGATATTGATAATTTTGGCTGTAAGATAGACAATCTTGCGCCGTCGTTCAGTAAGATATAAGAGAGAGTCCTGAATGCCCAAACTGGAGTAGTAAGTACCTAGTATGAAATAAAAACTACCTATCAATAAAACAAACAACCTGTCAATAGAATATTTATAATAAACAACTCACTGCGAACAAAACTGACATTACATAGCATACCATGGTGAATAATACGTGAAATATTCTTAAATTATGACGGTAATATATCTTTCAGTGAAGTGCACGCATGAACCTCGGAGCTTGGGGCCAAGGATCGCCGGTTGACAGAACAAGGCCATCATTACATTTCCAAACAACTAAACATGCTATTGACTGGTCGATCTGGCAGTTGCCAATACAAAGTCCACTCAGGGAAATTTTATGAAAATATCTACATGCTATCTATAGCTACCAACGTATATATATCCACGTTATAATAACCAAACAAAATTAGAAATATTCAGTCAATATCAATGAAGGAATGGCGATGGATACATTTATGATTGTTTAATGAGAGCAATAATTGTGTCTAGGCGAATAATATAAAGAGGAAAGATTATATTATTTGTATGTTTGTGAAATTTATTTAACGGGTGAATTCAAAAAACAATTAAATTATAGGTGTATAGGTAATACCCACACACCCACTATCCGCCAGAGGTATATTAGGTGCCAACGTGACAGATGGCGAGTCCATCGCCGTTACTCAAGCACAACTATACATACGCCTTTGAATTTCTTCTCAGACGTATGTAGGAATCACTGTACATAAGATCAGAAAAACTCATTGGTACAGTCGGTATTCGAACTTGCGATCTTTGTATTACAGGCAACTGCTCGAACCACTCGGCCACCACGGCTCTTATATATATATATATATATATATATATATATATATATATATATATAAATAATCAAATCGAGTGCAGGTGAATCCGCAGGCCGCAGTTAAGAGTAAATATTTCCACTCGAATTCGGAAAAGCCCTCGAAGTGACTCTAAGAAACAAGAAGATACCATGACGATGAGTCACAATGGTTGAAATTTGATGTCAATGACACGCCCAGCAGGAACTTTTTATTTCCCAAAGGTCAGGCCGAGAGGTATGAAACCACCTGTCTTTTGTATTATTTTACTGACAATTCAGCCGCCTCAGCCGCCCGAAACAACTGCCGGCACCTCAGGCCAAGAACGCAATGTCAAGTTTCAGGGTTCGCTGAATCTTCTCAATATGATCCCGTATGAATTATTACAAAATTACAATATATAGTATACGCCCCCGTAACATACAAATCATGTTATTTATACACGTAATGCTTTTTAGCTGTGATAGATATTAATATTCTCGTTGATATAGTGTTCAGAGTGCTCAAACGAGCCGAATATTTTTATCAATATTGTATTATTAAACTAATATTTTTTTTATTTATATTTTATCATAATACTGTCTCGACAAGTATTAATGTTCGTAGGGTACATAACAGAACACTGCTTATCTGTGTAGTTGACAATTTGCCAGTCAAGATATTTAACTTACGCATAAGCATGACAGTTATGGGTCTGAAGATAAAGAAGGTTTAATTGTACATAATGTATAATAAATGGGTAATGTAGCATACTGCCCTTATGTCATGTTGTATTGAGTCAGCGCAATATGTTTCCTCTTTTATCCCTCTTTGTCAGCCGTCACGTCGTTCTTTTACGTGTCGACTTCTTTTATGATTTCCTCCAACCCTATCGCAGTACCTTTCAACACAGGCAATAATTATGACTATCAGTAACCTCTAAAATAATTTTCAAATGTGTTGGTGGTCACGTGGATATTTAATTAAATATAAATACACTTGTGTATTAGATAATATTATCCAAAGTTTTAGGGCGATTATAAACAGTCTATTTAAAAAAAAACCTATGAAATCAATGTTCAGCAGTTTATAATATAAGTACAGATATAATGTGTATAGTTAGGTTAGTTAATTTAGGTATAACTTGTTCCATTATCGTACTGACAACAAACACTTCATTGTGTATCGGATCGTCAAGTCCCAAGTGTCGGTCGGCCTTCCTCGAGGCCACGTCTGACCTGAATTTTGCCACGCGGCGTATGACTCATTGTTGTGATCCGTTGTACTAGCTTCCAGTACTGCGCATATTGTATAGCTTTAGTTATTGCATTCTGCAAGCTGCTACTGTAGAAAATAACGACGTGATTGTTGCAAGGCGAATTTTACGTACACATATACATACATACATACATGTCATCAACCCGAGTGGTCCCCCAACTGGACAGATAAAGAGAGTAGAACTCTTTATGGGCTTACAGTACTCTTTCGCTTCATCCACATTCATCGGTTTTTCATACATTCTCGCCGTGTCGATGTTCTTTATGATATTGTATACTAACTGTGCCCTGCGGTGTTACCGCGTTAAATTTAATTTTGTTACTAGATTTTGTTATCTGTATATAACATGTTAACAATTTTTGCCAATTCTGCTCAAAGTTAAGTCAAGTGCAAAAAGTCTGTCCCTCATTCAAGCAAACTAGCTTGAATGAGGGTCGACGAGACTTTCGCATTTCTCTCTGGAAATACGTAGGTACTTATTTCGCTCCATCGTCGTGATTCAGACTCTCCATACATGGAAAAGCACTTGTATTATTTCGCTCATCGGTGTGTATTTTCTCAATATTTCAGCATCTGTTGTCATGGCTCAAAAACAATTTATTTAAAAACTAGCCATAGCCTGGGTTCGTTTGGATACAAAAAATAATTCCCTAAAACACGATTGCAGGGCTATTTAGGAACTCGAGGCACAAAAAAAACGTCGAAATGGGTCTAGGGGTGAAGGAGCTTAGCTTAGCATGATAAATGATGGTAAAATAATATATCCTCACGCCTTTCCATAAGGGACCCCGAAGGGGTAGGCAGAGGTATATAAGTAATACCAACACACCCACTTTCCGCCAGAGATATATTAGGTGCCAACGTGATGGCGAGTTACTCATCTCCACCGTTACTCAAGCACGACTATACATACGCCTTTGAATTACTTCTCAGACGTATGCAGGTTTCCTCTCGATGTTTTCCTTCACCGTAAAGCTCGTGGTATGACTAATCACTGTACTTAAGTTAAGAAAATTCATTGGCACAGTAGGGATTCTGGCCGCCACTGCTTGTTACAATACAAATATACATGATGTGTAATATTTTATTTATACGAAGCTATGATTGTATTCCGCCCTTTGTTTTAATGGTCAATCAGAAGTACTTTCCTACACGGTCCCATGTCACAGAAAATAGAAGAATGTTTTCCTTCACATATTTTGTTTTTACAAGATTTGTTTGTTCTCGTCACAACATGGTGACCTAGTAATGCAACCGTAAACTCGCATCAGTTTATTGTTAATATTTGATATAATTTTGTGTGAGAAAATAAAACGGATATAATTATCTATGAGTAGTTTTCAAAGTGAATACTTGAACCATGAACGTTTTAACCTTCTCAAAGGCCATTTCAGTGGGCAGATCAAATGTAATTCAATAAGCAAATTTAAATATTAAGCGCCCGGAGTTGCTTTAGTAACTACATAATATATAATTTATAAGTTTATAACAACCCATTAATAATCTGATTAATTAATGGGTTGTTGACAGGTTATTCATCCGATAAACGTGGGAGTTATAATGTAATGGAGAAACTCAACACCCTTAAAGCCCATTCGAACTTCGTCTGTTTTGGAATTAAAATAAACGAAGGCCGTGATGGCCGAGTAGTCTGAGTAGACGCGTGCATCCTCAAGATAGAAGATTCGAAGCCTGGTGGCCTGTATCAATAAGTTTTTCAGTCATCACACGAGCCGGGTCGAAAAGGAAACATCGACTGTCACGTAAGAGCTGGCGCGAGACTGTCTGTCACGTGGGCACCTAAAAATATCTCCCGAGAAATGTGGGTGGTGTAAAACCTTTGTCTACCTTTTTGGTCATGATTGAAGATATGTTGAGAATCGATCGCGTATTCGAGACTAATAAGAAGGTATAATATTTAAATACTGGCGATGCCCCTCCAAAAATTATACTGATGAAATCGATATTAATTCCACTTATTCCCACATCCCAATTATTATACCCGCAATATCGATTTCATCAGTATAATTTTTGAACTTTACATATCTTATGTATTAGTCCAGCTAATACTCTATCTCTGTTCCAAATTTAATTTAATTCTGTTCAACCGTTCTGGCGCGATTGAGTACAAATATCCTGACATACAAGCTTTCGCATTCATAATATTAAGTAGGAATATTTTTTATTTAGTATGTGACATTCAATAAGTGTGTAAGAGATTTTTGATTTTATTTTGATTAAACCTATAAAGCCGTGGTGGCTGAGTGGTTCGAGCAGTTGCCTGCGACACAAATATCGCAAGTTCGAATCCCGACTGTACCAATGAGTTTTTCTAAACTTAAGTACAGTAATTAGTCACACCACGAGCTTTACGGTGAAGGAAAACATCGAGAGGAAACCTGCATACGTCTGAGAAGAAATTCAAAGGCGTATGTATAGTCGTGCTTGAGTAACGGCGATGGACTCGCCATCTGTCACGTTGGCACCTAATATACCTCTGACGGAATGTGGGTGCGTGGGTATTACCTATACACCTCTGCCTTCCCCTTCGGGGACCCTTGTGGGAAAGCGTGAGGATATATTTATATTATATTATAAACCTATAAATATATAAATATTATTTAAGTTCAAGTGGATACGAGATATAAGTTTCGATGCTTGATGGCGCCAATGTTTCCTCATGTTATATTTAGTAACATTTAATTAAACTTGTAGTAGTAATTAACCTGTGAGGGTGATGATCGGTCGTGGTCAAACGATTTTCGACTGTCAATGACCCGGTAGAGATCGTCGGAATGTCGTAACTTAGAGTTAATACAAGTTGGCATAGACGGATTCTCACGTGGATAGTGATAATCCAACACTAGGGTTCAACTACTCGACCTCCGGGGTCAATCGAGAGCAAACGTTGAATTTCTATACATAGATTACTGAGGCTGTTCTTTAGAAAGGCGATGACGAGACAACTTGCTTCCTGAAACCTTTCTTATGTTATCTCGGATTGATGAGTACCTGATAATACTTCGGAAATCGTATCATTTTCGGGTTTTGCGAATTCTATGTGAAAAAACGGTAGATAAGGCTTATCTGACTTTAGTTAATCTCTCCTTTGTTTACACACAGTAAGGTTTTTACGTGAATTTACAAAAGAAAAAGAATTATATATAAGTATTCTTCATATAAATAGGGTATTCTTTACATACTTTATATAAATGGGGTATTCTTTATATAAAAGCATGCGACACAAAGATCGCAAGTTCTAATCTTGACTGAACCAATGAGTTTTTCTGATCTTAAGTACAGTGTAGTCGAGCTTTACGGTGAAGGAAAACATCGAGAGGAAACCTGCATACGTCTGAGAAGCAATTCAATGGTGTATGTATAGTCATGCTTGAGTAATGGCGATGGACAACTTCGCGTGAAAATCAGCATGCGTTAGTATACTCGTATATACGTTTAACTTTACTCTTCATGCGCTGCTGTAACACACAAGTATCATAGCAACAAGAACGGCCGTCTAGCCTAGTGGTTAGAGCTCCTGACTGCGAAACTTGAGGTCGCGGGTTCGAATCCCGCTGAGGGCAGGTATTTGTGTGATAAACACGAGTACTTGTACCTTAGTATTGGATGTCATATGTATCTATATAAGTAAATATATCGTTGTCTGGTTACCATAGCACAAGCTTTGATTAATTTGGGAATAGGTCAATTTGTGTGGAATTGTCCCAATGTGTTTGTTTATTTATTAATTGCGATCAGTTTCAATATTGTTTCTTTTAGGCCAGCTTTTCATCCTTTCTCTCTCCCTTTCTTTATCTTTTCCCCAGAACCTACCATACCATACCCCTACCATAGATTACATCTCAATCTGATCAAAGGTTTCAGAACAAACCTACAAACATTGACTTTTAATTCGTTTATATGTATTTACATATATAAAAATATATTATTAAATACATATATTTGGCATAGCTACATCCTAAAAAACATTTTATACACACTTAAGGGTCACATCAAAGCCCGGCTCACGTGAATACACAATGAACTCTGTCGTAAAGGGAACCGTTGTGGAATTTCGAATTTCGGATATTGTTCTTCACATTCCTGTTTATCGCCATAATACCTCATATTATGTTATTCTAAAGCCCGTAGTCACTTGGATGAGAAGGGCCACTTACACATCAACGAGTTGTGGTATGATATATATTCATTTTATCACGCATATTCACGTAAAGTGAGTATAGGATGTCTTAGAAAATTAAACAGTTGACTTCTAGAAGTTTCATTAGAAGTTCTGCTCTTATGAATATATCCTCATGACGATGTCATAAAACAAATAGCACTAAAGATAATAAAATAACACCATTATTAAATGGAATGAATACTCACTTCGAAATATGGTTTGAATAGGAATTTTCAGAAACTTTGAAATATATGTATGAAAAGTATGAAGTTTAAAATATATCTCTCTAATCTCTAATAATAAAATATATCCCTGGCGGAAAGTGGGTGTGTGGGTATCTCTACCCTGCCTGATTTCAGCATCATCAATCCGAACTGCCACATGACATGATCTACCATTACTACTCTTACAATGCTCATTCTTTAAGGATTCCTTTTGCTATCAAAAGGAATCCTTAAAGAATGAGCAAATCTGACGAAAGCATAAAAGATCTAAGATATACATAATAAAATAGTTTAGAAGCTAATAATTGGGAAGTTATTCAAAGCCTTCCCACGCGTCTTGTTGTTGGATCCCTCAATCCGTTGCTATCTAAATGAACCTTTATTGCCATGGCACGTGGCCTACATTATTATTGAATCAACCCAAGTTTAGTTGTATCTCAATGAGCACACGACATTTATTCTTGGTGAAGTTCAGTTCATACCAAAGAGCAATAAACGCTGTATAAATTGAAGCACGTGAGTTGATGAGGACTATAGTGGATAAGACTGCCATGGTCGGCTCGTTAGGGCTGTCTCGATCCAGTGACATTATTATTTTTAAGATACATTCATGATAAAATTCGTCAAGAAAGGTGTGTCTGCAGGACCTGCAGGAGGTGGTGACCATTGCTTCGATTGTACCACTTATTCGAATGCCGACTTGGCGGTATGAAAACATACATCATAACAATACCGTTACAGGGTTGATAATACAATTCAGAACAGACTTTTGTTTCATGTCAATTTCAATCGGAGCAAGAAATAAAGTCCGGTATTTCTTAAAAAAGTATGGTATAGAGTGGAGATAGATGCCATTGGTAGATTTGCGTCCAGGTTCGTTCAGCCGTTCTGACATGAGAAACATACATACTCACTTTAGCGTTTATAATATTATGAATAGGATAATATGTTTTTATCGACTATTTAACATAAATACTGAATAGCTGTTAAAATACCTTTACCTTTATAACAAGCCAAACCGAGTTCAATGAGTGTTCTTCAAGATCATAGATTACACAGTTGTACAACCCTAATTTAAGGGTCATTAGCTTATTCCAGAGCAATTCATTCGCCCATTTATTACCAAATGATCAACATTTATAGATGAATGAATTGTTTTTACTCAACGACCGTTTCTATCAAAGTGCTTTCTAGGGATCAAAAAGATTAAGAATGTTTTTATTTTACGAATGCATTAAAAATTAAAATAAATAATTTAACAATACTTTTATGTTTTATGTAAATTTATCGGTACAGTGACCTTTTATTCTATCTGCGTAATATATGAGAGTAAGTCGTGGAATATACAGGTTGTCTCAGAAAATATAACAGTTGTCTTCTACAAATTATACATTAAATATCCTCATGATGATGCAATATAAAAATAGCTCCAAAGATAAAATGACAACATTATAAAAGAGCGGCGGTATTTATGGCGGTTTTTCAGAAAATGCTCTTGGCATAAAAAAATAATAACGTAGTTAGATTCTACATGTAAGTATAACTTTATCGTTACAGTAATAAAGTAAGTAAAGTAGATGTAATGCGAAAATAAGGTAAATACAATTAAGGGTAGAATTGTGTTCTTTTTTACTAGCTTCCTTTCATTGTGCCCTGAGATGTGTCAGTACATGACGACTGATACAGTAAGCGTTCGTTAATTAATTAAATAGTTTGCTTAATTCATTTATAATTTTTCTTAATTCAATTATAATTCATGAATTAAGCAAACTGTTGTTAAAATAGCAAACTTTAAATAATAAATAGTTCGGGCACATGTGGTATTCGGTCAAATCTATAGATCACAAAGTTCTCTTTTGAGAGGTAAAAAGTTAGTGAACCAAATCTGTCTTCAAATTGCACATTGTGTTGTAAGGTCAGCCGAGGCCATAGGCCCAATAATGTACCCTGGAGAATACAGATCTTGACCCCGTAACTTGGATCGACTCATATTATACCAAAATTTGAAAAAAAATTGTCTTCAAGAAAGAAATATTGAAATTCGAACAATAAATTCTATCTATAGTCATATTAGGACTATAAAATGTATTGTTCGTGGGTGGTGGCTGGGTGGTTTGAGTACTTGCGACAACACAAAGATTGCAAGTTTTCTGAATTTAAGTACAGTGATTAGCTCCATCCCGAGATTTACGGTGAAGTAAAACATCGAGACCAACTTGCATACGTATGTGAGAAAAATCAAAAAGCGTATGTATAGTCGTGCTTGAGTAACGGCGACGGACTCGCCATCTGTCACGTTGCCACCTAATATATATGTATCTCTGGCGGAAAGTGGGGGTGTCGGTACTACCTACACACCTCTTCCAATCCCTTCGGGGACCCTTGTGGAAAGGAGTACGAAGTAGAGATTAAGAAAATAATATTACATGTTCTAGAGAATTCGTGTGGGTTACTTTGTTCAGCAAAGGTATTGTGTGGCTGGGAGCGGTCATTGTGGCCGACATTCAACGGTTAACGACCAGTAGCAGTGGCAACCACTATCAAACAAGTAGGTAACGTACCTACTTGTTTGATAGTGGTTTTAATAAATACATATAATTATCCATTGATTTCAGCGTATACAATGTTATTTGCTTATAGGCAACTTAAATCTGTTGTCATGGCAACGAGACGGGGATTCATAATCACAAACACACATATACATAATCAATCACGTTTATTTTTCTTCAATCAACTTTACGAGTCAAGTTTTAAGGACAAAAATCTGTCAGAAGTCATGTAACATTATAATTAAACAAAAGGATTCACGCAAGTGAGAACTGAAATACGTCATACACGTATCAGAAATATAAAAATAACGCACAATTGCAGTTATAATTGGCGCCACCAAGTCAATTATAATACTTTTAAGGTGTTATTTTTAAGATTTGTACTTTAAAAGCCGCGTTTAAGACTGATGATGCACTTATGAAACGAAACACTCCGGTCATTCACTACAGGAATCACCAACAACCATGTCTGGAATGTCGGTGTTGATTAGTGTACTCGCGTTCTTCAAAATGTCTATTATTGAAGATCTTAGGCGTTGATACTTCCGTAACTCTTACATAAGAATACTTGTCCAGTGGTTGAGGAACTGGTTAATTCTTATGAATCAATAGTCAAACATCAGATTGCTATGACAATATTCTACCAGTGATCACAGGATCATGTTAAGGCAAACAATTAAATCTCAACGGAATGACGGTACGACGACGGACGACGAAAATATGATACGTATAACTCCATAACTCTACAAGTACTACAATGTTAGCTAAAGGCAAAATTTACAAGTCTCTTGCGCTGGTAGCGTCTTTCGTATCGGGTTAGCATCGCCCGTGTAGTCTTCCTAGTAGCATAGCATCTATTGAAGACAGTAATCAACAGGCAAATCCTTTATTAACATTGTAATATAAAAAAATATAACATTATGAGATGATAAGGATGTCAATCGACGTGGTCATAAAGGAAGTAGGTCGTATCCAGCAAGAAGGACGGAGTCATCAGTGCTTACATACAATACAGGTAAGGTGTTTGACCGCGCACTTGACATGCCGCGGATATACCACTGCGGCGCCCAACAAATTAGGGTGCGGGATTAACTTGTCAGGAAGGAATTCGGCTACGGCGGCGCGGCCCGTCGGGCGGCGAGCGGCGCATACCGCACGAGTCCCCTTCCCGATTCCCTTTATTACGCGCCTTAATAGGCTGTAATAAAGCTAAATTAACGCATACTCATTAAATGTAGCGAGTGTGAGTTCTTTCAAAATAAAACCTTTTATAACCCTTTTAAGAATGTTTTCAGTGCTGAAATATGTGCGCATTGAAATCGAAATATTGATATTATAAATAGCGGGAGCCTCGTTCAGCAGCACGGATGAATGCTAATTAGCAACAAACTTACCGACCGCGTACCTATTGGTAACGCGGCATTGAAAGCGAGCGAACATGGAACAGTCATTATTTACAGTGACATATTATGATGGTATGAATCAGAACTCGGTTGAAAATCGTGGGCGACGAGTAATCCGCTTGTTATTTTTATATACTCTGTTGTGATTCAATAAAAAAAGATAAAGTTAACCTCCTGCAAGTTTTTATTTGAAGATATACTATATTTAACATTCTCCGTTTTTCTATTGTTAAATACTCATTCTATGTTTCCAATTACAGATAAACATATTTAGAATAGTCAATTTCTGAGTAAATCCTACGCCTTAGTCTCGTGATAAAGTTATTTAATTGTCCTCTGTGTATGACTCGTACGCAGTACTTTACTACTCATTCGATTGCACTTGGAAGCGGTCATACGCCCAGTAATATTTGTGCACTCTCAAAGCCTTAGTATTGCATGTAATTAAATGAGTCGGAATCCGGTAGGACATACGATGTTAGCAGTACGTTTTTGGGACAAATATTTTATCTGTAAGTAGTTAGTTTCAACTGTTCTTTGTAAATATTATTAATTGTTGTTATTGTAAATAAAAATCACAAAAGAAATACAAAAACAAATATTACTGATCTGAATCAACGTTATGTTGTGAAATTCTTCAAATATTTGCCAATGGAGTATTTTGTATAAACTCAGAGCGCCGTGCCGACGCGTCATGGAAAGCAACAAATATGTGAAAGGCTAAACAGACATAAATAAGGTTTCGGTGTGCACCCAAACAAACCATTCTAGCGGCGTGATGATTCATTGCACGTTGCTTGCTTTCAGCATTTATGACATTATTACGCATAGGTAATGGCTATCGTTGCGCATTTCCAATTGTTTGAAAATTCGATAGTTTTTTTCATACCACTGAAGTGGCAAACATAAACTTACTAGCAAGCATCTGACGCAATCTAACTAATCCGCCTGATAGCCGCCGAATATGGACGACTGCTAGACCAGGGCTTTCGGCCGCACTCGTTTCCGACCCTGATATTCAGGTACTCCGGTCATTATATGTTCTTTATGCGTTCCGCAAGGGAAGAGTTAGGCCGATGTGTAATAATAACACATTCTTTCCGGAGTAATATTTAAGTGCCAGCGTGGTACATGGCGAGTTTTTCACTGTCTATCACTACTTTACAATCGTCTTAAAATTTGTTGAACGTGTGCAAGTTCTTGAAGCTCGCGGTGTGATAGAGCACTCACTGTAGGTATGTTCAGAAAAACTAACCAGTACATTGACTTAAAACTTTGACATTTGACAGTTTTTAGTTGAAAGATGACTCCTAAAACACGCCTGTTGGTTCGGTATCTAGGAAGTTATATTATATGGTATATAGAAGTATATTAATACGTAGCCAAGATCCTAACTATGTAGATCCTATTGTCACCTACGCCTGTTTTCAGATCACCCGAGTAAATAGGACGTGTAAATAAGCCGTTCTCTTGCTGTAACTGACAGTAGGTTAGGTGTGGTTAGCTGACTCGATCATTTTCCTTCAGACAACATATTTGATTCAAAAGAGTTTTGATTAAGATTGAATCTGCTTGTTAGATAACATTTATGTTCTGAGTATTTTGAACGAAAATATAATCAGGCTTATGACAGCTTTTAAATAGATTTTATAAAAATGGCACGAAGTATTCTATTTCATTGCAAGACATCATAATAAGTAATTTCTAATTTGAGACGAAATTTCCAATGTCCATTGTAGGTATCGTTCCTTTGTTCTTGAAATAAATATATTTTTGCATATAGATTCTGAATAAACAGATGCCCTATTTTCTGGGAATTCGTGTATAATATAAAGCCATTCAGTAATGGATATAGTATACGAACCGTATCAAATCATATCGAAAATACAAGCTAAGTCAGCTTTTCCTTTCTCTTTACAAAGATAACGTATTACTGCTCCCAATACAAACGTGTATTATTTTAGTACAACGATAGGTAATCTCTGAATCTCTTTATAAGTTGGTTGGTTGGTATGGTTGGTAATACGATAAAATATTTAGGTCATATAATAAGTAAAAACTAATAATAAACACAACCGTCTGGGGAAGTAGACAGAGCTCTTGGCTGCGAAGCTTGAGATAGCGGATCGTTGGTTCGGCGTTCGATTTCTTCTAGCAGATATTTGAGTGATGAACACGGATGTCCACCAATATAAACATGTCTATCGTGGTCTAGTTCCGCGTAGTACAAGCTTAGCGTACCATGGTGTTTTTGTGGAATTGTCGCAAAATATGGTATAAAATGGTCGCATAAATATGGAATTAAATCTCAACGTGACTCTTCAACCCCGAGATATAGCTAGTTAATATATAACATATAGTGCAATATGCATTTAAACCGCAATTATCTGCTTCATTATATTAATAAAATAACTAGTGTCAGTAACGAGAATTTTTTTTATGTGAACATTTGTAACTAAAATATTAATTAAATATATAACTAAAAATTATTTGTGAAAATACATATCCTTATGGACCGGAATATAATATCTATCATGATGAATTGCTCATTATATTCATTTAATATGAGTCTCTCTCTTCGGGTGTTAATTATAAAGTCATTTGTATCCATTTTTCATCACTCGTTAAAAATAGTACGTACTCGAAATGAAAATGAAAACTGAAGGCCATCAGTATATCAATATAACTTCCTGCATCCTGAGCATGGACAAAGGCGTTGTATGGCCTGAACGGTGTTTACAACGATTATGTTCTAAATTGGCAGTAAATTTCAATAAAAACATGATTGAAGTAAACATGTTAAGTTATATTTCCCTTCATAAACGACACGATTATGTTCAAACAATAATAACCCGCATATTTTGCAGACATCAAAATTACTCGTGAATCAGTTATTTCGAAACTAATTTTTTTTATGAATTGCTTTGTATACAACTTTTAACGTAAAATTTCTTCTTCTTCTTTCTGTCTTAATCGCACCAGTCCTTCATCAAGAGGTTAGTAGAGAGACTGGAGCGCTAATTCTTTCTTTCGCTGCTTCCGCAGTGATCAGTCTGCAAGCTCGCCAGTTTTACTCATGATGTTCCCATTCTTTTACACCTAGTACTTTTCCTCTTTCTTATATCAATACATTTTATATGTAGATTATTGTAGTGTATTGTGTATTGTAGTATGTAGGTAGAGAGTGGTGCACTTGCACTAGTTCTCCCTTGAACTATATAGTGCTTCCCGTAGAGTCTATAAGTATCTACTAGGTATATTTTATCCGTACTTGACTTATTTATAAACTCACCTGAATAAAAACAAAGAGCTTTGCGTTTTCCAGACGAGTTCACGAAAACCCAATTTAAGATAAGTAGGAACGATGACCCCTACACGCCAGAATTTTTGAGACCTCGGACTCGGCGAAACGCTTTAACCCAAAGTAAATAGTTTTAGCTTTTTTTTAATCATATTTTATTTACTCTTATTCCTTAGTGTTGCTAGTTGCTATATCATATTGATCTTTTTACATATAATTATTCTGTGCGCTTGTATGCGACTGAATACCTAAGCGACTGGACCGATTTTGATGATTTTTTTGTGTTTAAGTGGATTCAAGAATGGCTTAGATTGACCACGATAGGTGCGCTGCGATCGTGTTTCAGGAAATTTATCGCTTTCATACAAGCGAAGGTAGAAAATAAACCGCGATACATGTCTAGTGATATAAATATAACTACTAGTTTTTACCCTATATCTGTCTTTTTGCCTATGTATCCAAAGCGTACGGTTGACGATATTGATTGTAGTTAATACAAAATGTATGTTCTACATATGAAAGTACCACTGAAACAATCGGATCAATAGCAGTAGTGGTTTCATAAGTGCTACCTAAAGCTAAAAATAAACTTGTCAAGTATGCACGAAGTGTCTACGCCGAGCGCCCACTCGGCGCTGCCGCCGCGAGTTCACATAAAAACCATCAAATATGGGTAATTGGGAGCACTTAGAAAAGCTTCCGTTGTTTTGGAATATTTTTTTATCAACTACCGGCGTTAAAGAGACTGAAGAGTACTGGAAGTCTTAAAAGAACTGCTGCTCGGCTCTCTCCGCCTACCCTTTGAGGGGCTCTACGTGATAATATGTATGTATTAACTTGGCATATACTTAAACCGTGGTACATATATTAATATATTTGAGTCGCGGTGGCCGTGGTAGTGCTTCGAGTAGCTGCCTGCAACATAAAGATCGCAAGGTCGATCCCGACTGTGCCTATGAGTTTTTTTTTATTTAAGTACAGAGATACTGCCTGCCCCTTTAGGTGCCCTTATGGAATGCGTGAAGAAATTTATTTAATAGGTCTATGTAATTGGAAAGGCTATTATCAAATATATTTATCTGTGGATTGTAGAGACAGTACAAATCGATTTCGCCGACTTCATCGCCTCCCGTCCGGCAGACGTTACCTACGTTTCTACAGTAAAGGGACTTTGATTAACTGAAATATATAATACTAAAATTGTATATTTATATTTTATATTATATCCTCACGCCTTCCCACAAGTGTCCCCGAAGGGGTAGGCAAAGGTGTATAGGTAATACCCTCACACCCACTTTCCGCCAGAGGTATATTAGGTGCCAACGTGACAGATGGCGAGTCCATCGCCGTTACTCAAGCACGACTAACATAGGTACGCCTTTGAATTTCTTCACAGACGTATGCAGGTATCCTCTCGATGTTTTCCTTCACCGTATAGCTCGTGGTGTGACTAATCACTGTACTTAAGTTCAGAAAAACTCATTGGTTCAGTCGGGATTCGAACTTGCGATCTTTGTGTCGCAGGCAACTGCTCGAACCACCAAGGCTTTATTTATATTTTAAAACTTATATACAAATCTCAGGTATAAAATATATAATACCAAAATTTTATATATATTATATTTATATTTTAAAACTTTCATACAAATCTTATTGGTAAAGACCGTAATATTTAAATTATGTTATTGAAATACCAAAGCCTTTTTAGTAATGATAATAATCGCAACGAAGCCTCACATTAATATTTCCATAGCCCGGAGAATATGTTTATCAGGGTGGCTCTCGGTTATACTGACAGCTATCAAAGTAGATGTAAATATTCATGAAATTGTGTGGGTATTCATTAGCCTTTATAGACACGAATTTACTCCTACTCTCATTCGTATAATTACACAGTGTAAATATATGTAAGTGATATTATCTTAATGATGAGTGAACTTTATCATGTATGTTCAATAACTGTTCCATGAGGAGATGTACCAGGACATACTATTGCTGTCATTATTAAATAGTTCGAAAGAGACACATTTTTTCTTACGCCATATACATCTGTCCCTTAAACATTATTTAACTAGGATAATAACAGATCAGGATGCTACTCTACGCTCTACTCTCTACCAATCCCTTGAGGGACTCGGCGTGAT